>CM031237.1:640470160-640759273 GCA_018340775.1 Taxus wallichiana var. yunnanensis | reverse complement strand
TTGAAGAAAGAGCGAAACGAGAACATGCGGGACTTTATTGCAAAGTTCGAAAGGATTTTGTATAAAATCCCCACTTCTGCTGCATTGAGCGATGAAAATCAAAAGACGTTTTTTATAAACGCTCTATTGCCTGAAGTTGGATATCAGCTAAGAAGGGCAAGACCTGCAAATTTGTTGGATGCACAAAATGCTGCCGTGGAAGTTGAGGACGACTTGATCATGGCTGGAAAACTCAAACAACTATCTCATAAAGGTGATGGTGCTTCTTCTAGTACTTCTGATCCTTTGTTGCAGAGATTGGCTAATGACATGCTGCGGTCAAGAAGCGAGATCTCTCAAGCGGGAATGCACCCCCTCGAGAATAGCTCTATCCGGACCTTGATAGGGTCAAAATCAAAATCAAAATCGAAAGCAGACTTGCTCTTTGCACCACAGCGTTTGGCAATGATAGAAGCTGCTCCAAGGAATAACTTGGAAACTAATGAAGAGGATCTCGAAATTGATGAATCATTTGATGATGAAGACTTTATAGATCCATTGGCGCGACTCGATATTGGTTACCCGGACTACGAATCGATGAGGGCTATTATGAATCTTTTGAAGATTCGATGGTCACACTTTGCGGTGTTTACAAGGTCTCGAGACACGCGAAATGTCGAAGCATCCTGGCGGCCGGAAGAGAGAGAGAGATCTGGCCCGGATGTTACTATCTTGAAAAGAGGTAGCATTCTTCCTTCTTCATTAGCACCCAGGAGAAATATTCTTTGATCCGCGTGAAAGAACCAACGCACATCTGTGAAGCAAGTCAAGCTTTTGACATAATTGATCACATCAAGAGAAATAAGGTCCAAATGTCGGAAAATTTGAGTATTTGAGGGCATTTCTGATCGATTGAATAGATTGGTCAAATATGTGCCAAAAAGCATGGTCCTAGCCCAACGAACAATAATCCACGGGGTATCTTGTCAGTCCAAAGATTACTCCATCTTCAAATAATGCTGCTGCAAGTTCTTCTTCCACCCCTTCTCCTGCTACATCGGAAAGGATTGAGCCATTCTATGTGTCTTTGCTCATCAACGGACATAAGCTAAGCAATTGCATCTTTGGATTACGGAGCTTGACAACGTCATGCACGCCAAAGTTGCTTGATGCCTTGGGTCTTACATTGACAAAACCATTGGAAGATGTTATTCCATGGAAAGGCAAGTCCCTCTTGTGGGGCAAATCAAAGATGCGCAGGCAGTACTTGCTTCCTTCCCAGACAAAAGGCTGAAAATGACTATCCTTGTAGCAGACATTCCAGTCTCCTATGGCATGCTATTGAGTAGAAATTTTTGCAAGGAGCTGGGTGGAGAAGTGAAGATGGATTGGTCTTGTGCGCACATACCAATCAGAGGAATAAATCAGAAGCTGGAACCTGAGAAGAAATCTAAGTACACAGTATCAAAATCTGAAGATCCTAGATCTCAGATCTTGTTTCAAGAATCGGATCACGGAGTCTATTACCTAGAAATGGATAAAGAAGAAATTCAACCGGTGATTCGAGAATCACATCAAATTGATAACAAGATTTGGACTCTGGAATTTGATGGTAGCTGCTGTTCATTTGGATCCGGTGCAGGTGTTGTTCTTATCTCTCCTGAAGGGAAGGTGCATGCGCACTCCTTCAAATTGATGTTCGAAAATACTAACAATACGGCTGAGTATGAAGCATTGTTGTTAGGCATGGAGCAGGCAAGAACAATGGGAATCAAATTATTACACGCAAGAGGAGACGCTGAGCTGATTGTAAAGCAGATAAGAGGCCTCTACCAAGTCAAAAAAGACAAACTGCGGCACTATAGAGATCGGGTCTACTCTGCTATCCTGGATTTTTCAGCTTTCTCGGTATCTTACATTCCGAGAGAACAAAATTCAAAAGCTGATTCGCTTGCAGTTACTGCAGCCTTGTTGAATCCGGATCAGCCCCCTGCATTCTTTAGACAGGGAGACTACAAGGTGGAAATGGTTTTAGCCCAAGGTTCTGACAGCGTCCAGCTGATGGCGAGGTTTTCAACGATGATACAGAGATTGCTGCATTTCTCCAACAGAAAGATAACTTTGAAGAAATCTACTATGAGGGAAGCAATTCACCTCCCAGGCGAGACCAACTTTATCGGAGAAATGGATGCTTGGCGTCTCGGGAGGTCGAGAGATTATCAACTAAAGGGAAATAAAATTCCCAAAGGCTTGGTATCTCTTGAGGAAATGTTTGATAAGCATGATCGGATGCTTAAGAAAAATGAAGAAAATGAGGAAGGCTCTTCCTCAGACACACTGATTACTAAATTTGGGGGCGTGATGATCCCAAATTAGTAAATGCTGAGGAAAGTGTTGTTCGGAAGGCTGAAAAGGAAGCTTTTACTAAGCTTCTTAAGAAATACATGGATATTTTTGCACAGTCTATCGGGATCTAAAAACATATCAGCTGCGGAAGTTCAACATTACATCCCACTTAAATCGAGCGAAAGCCTTTGGCGAAGGCTGCGGCGGCACAATCCACCATTTCGGGAACCATCTTTGCGAGAAATCCAAAAGTTGTTAGATGCGAAGATTATCTATCCCATACACCATTCGGAGTGGTTGGCCAACATAGTCCTGTAAGAAAGAAAAGTGGTGAGATTAGGTTGTGCGTGGATTTCCATGACCTTAATCAAGCTTCATTGAAGGATAACTACCCTATCCCCATCATGGATCACACTCTGCGGGTGGTCACCGGATCGAGATGCTTTCCATGCTTGGCGGCTTCTCGGGATACAATCAAGTCAAGGTGGGTGAGGAAGATCAATACAAAACGGCGTTCATCACACCTTGGGAACCTTCGCATACGAGAAGATGCCGTTCGGCTTTGATCAATCTTTGGTGCTACATTTGAAGAGCTATGGATCTAGCCTTTGCTCATCTCAAAGATATAAGCATAGTTGTGTACTGGATGATTTGTGATCTTTTCTAAAGATAGAAGCACACACATTTCAAACTTGGAAGAGGTTTTCATCTGATACATGAAGCATGGTATTTCTTTGAATCTAAAAATCTATCTTTCTTTATGGCTTGAAGGAAAGCTGCTTGGGCACATTGTTTCCAAAGAAGGAACAAAGATAGATCCAGAGCGTGTCAAATCTATTCAGACATTGCCTTTGCCCACATCCAAAAAGGGAGTTCACTCTTTCTTTGGAAAAGTGAATTTTCTCAGGAGATTCATTCCTGACTTTGCTGAGCTAACCCGTCATATTTCAAATATGATGAAGAAGACACAAGATTTTAAATGGAGCAGCGAAGGGAAGGAAGCTTTCGAGAAAATCAAAGAGGCCCTGTCGAAAGCACCGATCTTGGTCTCACGACTTGATAAAGAATTTATTCTTTATTGTTATTCTTGAACATACTATGTCGGCAATATTGATGCGAAAAATCAAGAGGGCGCGAAACTCCTATTGCTTTCATGAGCACGCCACTCAAAGCCTATGAGTTGAAATACACTCCATGGAAAAGCACGCATATGCGGTGGTGAAGGCGTCAAAGCATTCGGTACTATATTCTTTCCTCACATCTTTGTGGTTTTGGTTCCGAGATCTTTGCGATTAAATCTATCCTTACTCGTGAAGTTAGGATTGTTGAGAGGCACATGGGTGACGAAAGTTCAAGAATATGATTTGGATATTAAACCAACAAAGCTGGTTCGAGGAAGAGTGCATGTGAACTAATGACGGAGATGAAATCATCGATGCACAAAGCGGATCGGGATGGGATAGATGAAGATTTACTGCGATCTTTTTATAGATCTGGTAGAGGAATGAATACAAGAACATTGCTTACTTTCTAACGTATGGAGAATGCCCGGATCAACTTTCGAGAAAAGAAAGCGAACTATTAAGCTTAAATCCAAAGATTTTGTGCTTTGGGATAATGGTTTGTCTGAAAGGGAATTGATGGTGTATTTCTCGAGATGCGTGGATAAAGCTCAACGGGATCAACTACTACTGACAGTTTCATGACATGGCTTGTGGTGGTCATTTCTCGGCCAGTCACTTGCACACAAGATCCTTAGAGCAAGGTATTCTTGGCCCACCCTTTTTGAATCTTTGCGAGAATGGGTAGCTAAGTGTCGAAGCATGCCAACATTTTGTTGGGCGTGTGAAATTACTGCATTACCCCTAAAACCCATTGTGATTGAAGAACCTTTCCAACAGGTGGGGTATGGATTTTATTGGAATGATTAACCCGGCTTCAGTATAGGTCATCATTACATTCTAATAGACTCTTGATTATTTCGATAAGTGGGTAGAAGCTATTCTGTGAAGAATGCCACTTCGCCGAAGTGTGCGATTTTATAAAAGAAAATATTATTGTCGGAGTTTGGCGTACCCGGCAAAATTGTAGCAGATAATGCTCGAATCTTTCTTCGAGGAGTTGGTGGAATTACTTGCTACACGTATGGGATTCACCTTGTTCATTCCTCAAACTACTATCCTGAGGAATGGTCAAGTGAATCTAGTAATAAGAACTTAGTAACTATCGTGCGCGAAGCTTATGTGAAAAATCAAAGGACTTGGCATAAAAAGTTGTTTGATGCATTATGGGCGATAGGATCACACGAAAGAGGGCGATAGGCATGTCCCCATTTCAGGCTGCTATATGGAAGAGACACGCAGGCGCCTCTCACCTTGGAATTGCACGCCCTACGACTTTAAAAAGCCACAGGAAGATTCCACGTTCACGGATCTTTATTGATAAAAGAATCATGTACTGATGAATTGAGGAAGTACAAACTCAAGTTGCGAGATAGGTTGTGAGCATCGGAGAGGAAGGGGTGTCACTCAGATTTCACCCCGAAATCTGTGACTACCCAATTTGAAAAAATTTCGTACTTTTAAAATAGTGGGTCATTTGTTGTTTTTATTGCCTGAAAGTTCCTGTATTGCGTCAAGATAATCCTGAAGAGCCATATTAGCCCTTTTAGCCAAATACCCGGATACCCAAAATTGTTTTATTATGTCGTCGGGATTTGTCTGCGGGAAATTTGTATTTAATTATTTTGAGCCCCGTATGAGGCTGTTTGCGCTCTGTTTTAACTCTATTATGAGCGAATATGTTATTATTCCTATATACCAGAAGGATTTTAACTTATTTTAAGTTTTGGGCTTTATTTGTAACTTTTGGCAATTTTTCGTGTTTTTGTGGTGTCCGTTCATTTTTACGTGAAATTTCTGCTGGAGCAACTCCTTGGCAGGGTAAGCCCGATTTTGGCTGGAGCAGGTGGAAAACATACACGCACATTTTGCCGGAGGAAGTCATCATCGGAGTGCGGATCAGCGGGAAAAAGCGAAGTCGTGCACGAGAAAAGCCCCTGCGGGATGGCGCATTTTGGAAAACAAAGGATTTGGTGCGATGGGAAAAATATAAGCCGCGAGTAGGATGGGAATTGTATACCTACCTTGCGGGGTACTTTTCCCGTGTTATAAAAGTCACTTAAGGCTGCGATGGGAAAAATAGAGGCTTTGTGGCGGTGGGGAATTTATTGCCTACCTTGCGGGGTGAAAATTCCCATGATATAATAAAAGGAAAGTGACTTAAGTGAAATCATGGGATTTTAGTGCCTACCTTGCAGGGTAAAGAATCCCATTGCAAAAGTCAAATCACTTAAGTGGATCATGGGATTGTGGTGCCTACCTTGCAGGGTAAAGAATCCCATTATGGTGAAAATTCTTAAAAATAGAATTACATGTGCAAAAAAGTCGCCCCCTTTGGTGATGGATAAAAATAATTAAATTGATTATTTTTATTAAATTCTATCCTTGGAAAAAGTGCGCCCAAGCTTGAGGAGGTTGAAAAGTCAAAGGAAGAATAAAAGAAAGGGATTAAATTAATTAAATTTAATTTATTTAGTGGCTGCCCCTCTCCTTGGAAAAAGTGCGCCCCATTTGGGCATTATTTAATGATTTTTAAGGCATTAAATCATTGAATTAATTTCTATTTTCAGTGGCTATGGTCAAAGCACACTGTGAGGCTAAAGTTAAGTGCTGTGTGGAGGATTAAATTGGATTAATTTAATTTATTGGATGGCTGTCCTTAAACATGCAATTTTAAAAGAGAAAAGCATGATTTTTAATTAATTAATTGCCTTTAATTGTTAGGGCAATTATTAATTATAGAATTATGAAGGTTATATAAGCATGGGCAGCCATATGGATTTATTATTCAACACACAGGTAAAGAATTGCAGCAAGGAGAAAAAGTGCGCCCCCATTAGAGGAAGGATTTTGCACAGACAAAGTGCTAACAAAGGCTAAAAGCTTCCAGATTTGGCGCATGCTTTGGAAAAGGTTCATCTTAAATGCCTGATTGTTTTCCACGGTGTTAAAGGAGCTCGGTGTTGATTAAAAGGATTCATGATCTCTTTATGTGCAAATTAAACACCATTTTTGGGGCAGCGAGGCTTGAAAAGTGCAGATTTTTATAATTTAAATTCACTATTCATGCTCGGTGGCCATTTTTGTCTGAATAAATTGCGGGAACTCATTACGGTGCTTTATAAAAGAAAAGGAGTATTTATCGATGTCGATACATTGCGAATATCCTCGAATCGAAGAATTGTCGAGATCTGCACGGTATTGAAGAAAGCGAGGCCAAATTAGAAGAAAAAGAATTATTGAGACAAAGATTGATAAAGCTATGGCGAAAGGAGATGAAAAAGAGACGATGGATTCATGCATTGCTTAAACTTTCGAGACATAGGAGACACGGATCTAGGCCCCGAGAACCTCTTTACGATTTGATTGTGATCCAGAGTGGAAAGACTTCACTCATGCGTGCGGTCAAAAGTAGTGGAATTATTCGAGCTGCGGCTTTCCGTGTACGTGACCCAATTGCGAGTTTGTGATGGAGTGTGCTAGATCTTACCATCCTTCATCCGGATCGATGCGTGATGTTGCGGGAAAGACAATAATTCGTTTGGATGCGAGAATTCTTCGATTATTGTTTGAAGATTCCATTACGAAAGGTGGTGACTTCTATTAGCATTCAGGATGCTGACAGTAGGTGGGAAAAGCATAGAGCTGATTGTGTGAGCATCATGAATAGCCGGTTCATGAAGAAGCCTAGATCCCCTTCCAGGTTCCCGAGAACTCTTCCACGATCGATTTGGTGCAGGAGGCGGATGATATTGTCAAATTGCTATGCAGGTTGAATGGTGAAGCGAATGCCTACACTTTCCGGACATGGATGTATGCTTTCATCAGGACCATTGAAATCAACAAGGTTGATTCTATAATCGATTAGTCGAAAATTTATTAGCGGCCCGACATCGGTGAGCAAGCTGCGGGCGTAAAGCGTACCTTGACTTGAAGATGACTTCATACTTGGTATATCTTTGCGGCTTCACGGGGTGTCTTTTCCAAGCTAGATAGATGTGGTATTCTTTCCGGGGATCCCATTTTGAGTGCTACCCACGACTTCTTTGCACTGCGTGCGAGAAGGACTTAAGTGATCAACGATGGTTTCTTCTACGATTTCATCTGCGGGTTAGACAAAGACTTGAAGACTCACGAGTAGCGAGGAAGCATGGGAAGCGAGTGTCAAGATTGGCGATATATTCATCCGGTTTGCGATTTCACATACCTCGGGGTTACGAGCTTTTCGGTGAACCAGCAAAGATGCCAGTACCGGTGTGCAGTTGATTGCCATGGAGCTAAGCGAGCAACTTGTGGAGTTACGACCTTGATCGAAGCGGCACAAGTCTACGGGCTACTTCCCACTCAGCTTTGTGGGATATTACGATTGCATCGGCATTCACGAGCTCGAAGAATGGAAGCACAAATGTTGTCAGTATGAGCGAAGTTCTTCCTGCGGCTTAATTTTGATCCATTTGGAATAGCCGGAAGACAATCTCCCGGAGTACACATGTACCTTGATTAGAAGATTTACGGATGAAGTGCGAAGTGAGTACGAGTCGAAAAGAAAGATTTCAGCGGTGTCGGCAAAGCAAGTATTTGACTTTGGACTAGCGCGGATACTGCGGATCTTAAAGATGATGGGAACGTGGTACTTGACACTTACCATCAAATGGGAGGAGATAAAGCTCTCTACGGGATAGCGATAGCAGGTGCGGCCAATAGAAGAAAGATCCGGAGGCTGTGTTGGTGAGTACTTGAGCTGGTTCTTGCGAAGGGATCTTGCCTTGATGAAGTATTGATGAATCAAATCACGGGCAACTTGGCGCGGGAGATTCCCTCAGCGAAAGCATGAAGGAGAGAGCGGCGAAGGTCAGAAGTTGAAAATCGCGAGAAGATCTCAAGAGAAAGAGGAGACCACTTCTACGACCATAGCTTTGACTCCGACTTCTCCGATTACCTAGTGGATCACCAACTATTGCACCACGCAGCGGGGATGTTTCCATGCCTTCATTGAAACCAGCAGCGTTCATCTTCTCTCCATGACCACTTAGTTCGGCACCGTTCGAGAGGAGATGTTGAAGGCTGCGATGAGCGGAGTTCGAAAGAGCTTTGTCCTTGGATGTTTGAGAGGATGGCAGCCATGAATCTTGTGGCACTTTACGATGGAGAGGATGCGGGCGGGAAATAGTAGCGCACTCAATGACTTCTCATTCTCAGAAGTAATTTCTCGGAATGGTTAGCTTTGCGGTTGGTTCGGAAGCAAGAATAGAGATGAACTTAGAGGAACATGACTTGCAGGCTACTTGAGGATCGGCGAGAAAGAGACGAAGGCCTAAAGTTGCTAAAGCAACTTCTAGGTTGATCATCGAGGATTCGGGAGAGAAGTTTCTTTGAGATATTAATCCCGGCGGAAGGAAAGGTAGAAGAGGAACTCACGGCGAGAAGATGTGACGGTGACCAAAATACCACTCGGTCGAGCTACCCTTTGAAGGATTGAAGCGGGACACGCGAGGCGTTCTTTGGATGCTTTGTTCCTTAGGCTTGCAGGTGAAAAGCGGAGAAAGAAGAGGCTGCGAAAGCAAATATCTCAATTATGTGAGATCATAGCCAAGGTTGCTAAACCTTCCGTTCGACCCATTTCGTAGCGGTGAGTGATCATCTTATGCGGGAAATGGAAGATCTGCAACAATCAAGTAAAGGCTATTGGCGAATGGAAGGATCGATTATTAAATCGAAACTTACGTGCTGACTTGGGAAGTGCCGACCCGCTTTAAAGGTTATGAGCGATGCGAAAAATCAACTAAAGCAAGCCCGATAGAAAGCATAAAAGGAATAAATACGATTGCGAGAGAGTAACTTTGAGTGTTTTGGCGAGATCGACAAGGCTGCCGGAGATGTATTGGTTGCGAGCAAATTGTGCGGATGGATCGATCGAGAAGGGGAAGCGGTAGAGTTTGCGGTATCTTTCCGTTTGGAGATCTGCGAGTTTTCTTGAAGAGGATGCGAGGCACTTGAGAGCGAGAACATCAGTTTGCCGGATAGTGTTATTTCTTTCAACGAGGAAAGAGTGGATGGAGGTATTACTTCATACGTGCGGATTGTTTCTAACGAGGTGCATGATTCTCGGAGGGTTCTCTTCGATGGTGCGAAAGAGGATTGATAAAGCCACCAAGCCTTTCACGATGAACTCTATCGGTAGGTGGTGACACTGACTGACGAGGCGAGACATTGCGAGATTTGGGCCAAGTTTGGAAGAAGTGGAAGCATGCGGCAAAGTGTTGAATGAAGGATTGCTGCGGTCGGGACGAAAAAGGAAGCGATGCTAAAAGCAGATGGAAAGATCTTTGAACTATATGTTAAACAAGTATATCGATATCGAGAACAAGAAGAAGATGTAGATGTTACGGTGGCATGACTTCTTCTATTTCTTTCTTCTTATTTTCTATGTTCCGGATGGAATTGTAAACTTCTAAGTTATTGGTTTTGCTGACCATTACTCGAAGTCATGTGGAACCTTTACATTAGTTAAGTGATACATGTGTCACTTAAGAAGAAGTTAGTTGAGGATGATTGCCAAATGTCATCTTTACTTGTTGTTCATACTTTAGTTCAGTTTGAGTCTTCTATTTGTACTTTCCCTCCTACATTCTATAAGTAGGAGAAGAACCTACGGGTTAATCATCGATCAGAATTTGTAAGAAGCAATCTTGTGTTCTAGACTTTGTCTTTGAACCCACGAGAGCCACTTGTTGCGAGAGGAATACAAAGCGAGGTTTAGGAGAACTTTGTGTCACGGCGTACTGTGTTTCTTGCTTTAAATCTTAGATCTTTAAGTAAACTTTGTGTTATTTTAGATCTAGATCTAGAGCTGCCTTTGTTTCATAATTCTGTGTGTTCAAATCTATTTGAGTTTCTTCTATGTGCATGTGATTAGCTCTGCAATCTACTAATTAGGATGCACATCTTCCTTACTTCCTCTCTGTAATACCTTGAATTTCTTCTTCTTTCATTCTTCCTTTCTTAAACAGCTGCTTACTTGCTGCAAAACTTCTTAGTTATGGTTCATGAACTAAGTTGTTAAAGTAAAACCCCTGATAGATAGAAACACATTTTTATTGACAAATCTGACACGGGAGCCTCACCGGTTAAATGAGGGAGATTTATCTCATGACTGCCTAGGTTTGATCTTTATCGAAAAATCTAGCCAACGATTTTAGCGACTCATTTGAGAAACAACTAGCTTTGCGGATCAAGCTTTTATTGAAGATCGAGTGTTTTCCATACAAATCTCAACTTTGGTGACGTCCATTCACCCGATCCGTGAAGCGCGAGGAAGGGCGGATCATTTCTTCCATTGCGGGAGCAATTCAATTTCAATCATCCTCCTCAAGTTAGAAGCCGCGAGATCTAGTCTTTCACGGGTAGGAGAGTACACACCCATCCGAGATCCGGATCGTATTCGGCATAATCCGTGGTGGAATTATCAACAAGTCTATCAAGTCTACAGGAGGAGACGTGCTCAAGCTAACATGGCGCACCAAATTGTACTGTTCCATGGGGGCGGCTTTTGGACCTCTCACTTGGCTCCACCTATGCACGATCGCGAAGGGATCCGAGAAAGAATTTTCCGAAATTCTTTGGAGATGGAAAAGCAAAACCGGATGATCATTTGGCGGCCTTCTTCATATCTTGTGGTGTGCTTGCGGTAGAGCATGAAGATGTCTCGGTCGGGCTATTCATTGAGACCTTACATGACTTGGTGGAGAGAATGGTTCTATCGGTGCTCTGGCACCATAACCGATTAGGCGTATCGTGAACAATTTATCAAAAGATTGAAACTGCGAGAGGACACGAGCACGATGATCACCCAAGCGCGCTTGATTGAAGAAAGAGCGAAACGAGAACATGCGGGACTTTATTGCGAAGTTCGAAAGGATTTTGTATAAAATCCCCACTACCTGCATTGAGCGATGAAAATCAAAAGGCGTTTTTATAAACGCTCTATTGCACTGAAGTTGGATATCGGTAAGAAGGGCAAGACACTGCAAATTTGTTGGATGCACAAAATCTTTGTGGAAGTTGAGGGCGACTTGATCATGGCTGGAAAACTCAAACAACTATCTCATAAAGGTGATGGTGCTTCTTAGTACTTGATCCTTTGTTGCGAGATTGGCTAATGACATGCTGCGATCAAGAAGCGAGATCTCTCAAGCGGGAATGCACCCCCTCGAGAATAGCTCTATCCGGACCTTGATGGTCAAAATCAAAATCAAAATCGAAAGCAGACTTGCTGCTGCACCACGAGCGTTTGGCAATAGAAGCTGCTCGAGGAATAACTTGGAAACTAATGAAGAGGATCTCGAAATTGATGAATCATTTGATGATGAAGACTTTATAGATCCCATTGGCGACTCGATATTGGTTACGGACTACGAATCGATGAGGGCTATTATGAATCTTTTGAAGATTACGATGGTCACACTTTTGCGGTGTTTACAAGGTCTCGAGACACGCGAAAATGCCGAAGCATCCTGGCGGCGGAAGAGAGAGAAGATCTGGCCGGATGTTACTATCTTGAAAAGAGGTAGCATTCTTCCTTCTTCATTAGCACCCGGAGAAATATTCTTTCTTTCATCCGCGACGAAGAACCAACGCACATCTGCTGAAGCAAGTCAAGCTTTTGACATAATTGATCACATCGAGAAATAAGGTCCAAATGTCGGAAAGCTGAGTATTTGAGGGCATTTCTGATCGAGTTGAATAGATTGGTCAAATATGTGCAAAGCGATGGTCCTAGCCCAACGAACAATAATCCACGGGGTATCTTGTCAAGTCAAAGATTACTCCACCTTGAATAATGCTGCTGCAGTTCTTCTTCCACCCCTTCTCTGCTTTATCGGAAAGGATTGAGCCATTCTATGTGTCTTTGCTCATCAGCGGACATAAGCTAAGCAATTGCATCTTGGATTACGGAGCTTGACGACAACGTCATGCACACCAAAGTTCTTTGATGCCTTGGGTCTTACATTGACAAAAACCATTGGAAGATGTTATTCCATGGAAAGGCAAGTCCCTCTTGTGGGGCAAATCAAAGATGCGCAGGCAGTACTTGCTTCCTTCCCAGACAAAAGGCTGAAAATGACTATCCTTGTAGCAGACATTCCAGTCTCCTATGGCATGCTATTGAGTAGAAATTTTTGCAAGGAGCTGGGTGGAGAAGTGAAGATGGATTGGTCTTGTGCGCACATACCAATCAGAGGAGTAAATCAGAAGCTGGAACCTGAGAAGAAATCTAAGTACACAGTATCAAAATCTGAAGATCCTAGATCTCAGATCTTGTTTCAAGAATCGGATCACGGAGTCTATTACCTAGAAATGGATAAAGAAGAAATTCAACCGGTGATTCGAGAATCACATCAAATTGATAACAAGATTTGGACTCTGGAATTTGATGGTAGCTGCTGTTCATTTGGATCCGGTGCAGGTGTTGTTCTTATCTCTCTGAAGGAAGGTGCATGCGCACTCCTTGAATTGATGTTCGAAAATACTAACAATAATCGGTGAGTATGAAGCATTGTTGTTAGGCATGGAGCGAGCAAAACAATGGGAATCAAATTATTACACGCAGAGAGATCTTGAGCTGATTGTAAAGCGAGATAAGAGGCCTCTACCAAGTCAAAAAAAAAGACAAAGCTGCGGCACTATAGAGATCGGGTCTACTCTGCTTTATCTGGATTTTTCAGCTTTCTCGGTATCTTACATTAGAGAACAAAATTCAAAAGCTGATTAAGCTTGCGATTCTGCAGCCTTGTTGAATCCGGATCAGCCCCTGCATTCTTTAGGCGGGGAGATTCTGAGGTGGAAATGGTTTTCGCCCAAAGGTTCTGACAACGTCCAGCTGATGGCGAGGTTTTCAACGATGATACAGTTGCTGCATTTCTCCAACGAAAAGATAACTTTGAAGAAATCTACTATGAGGAAGCAATTCACCTCTAGGCGAGACCAGTCGGAGAAATGGATCTTGACGTCTCGGGAGGTCGGGAGATTATCAGACTAAAGGAAATAAAATTCCCAAAGGCTTGGTATCTCTTGAGGAAATGTTTGATAAGCATGATCGAGATGCTTAAGAAAAATGAAGAAAATGAGGAAGGCTCTTCCTCAGACACACATTACTAAATTTGGGGCGTGATCCCAAATTAGTAAATCTGGAAAGTGTTGTTCGGAAGGCTGAAAAGGAAGCTTTTACTAAGCTTCTTAAGAAATACATGGATATTTTTGCTGGTCTATCGGGATCTAAAAACATATCAGCTGCGGAAGTTCAACATTACATCCCACTTAAATCGAGCGAAGCCTTTGAGCGAAGGCTGCGGCGGCACAATCCACCATTTCGGGAACCATCTTTGCGAAATCCAAAAGTTGTTAGATGCGAAGATTATCTATCCCATACACCATTCGGAGTGGTTGGCCAACATAGTCCTGTAAGAAAGAAAAGTGGTGAGATTAGGTTGTGCGTGGATTTCCATGACCTTAATCAAGCTTCATTGAAGGATAACTACCCTATCCCCATCATGGATCACACTCTGCGGGTGGTCACTTTGGATCGAGATGCTTTCCATGTGGCGGCTTCTCGGGATACAATCAAGTCAAGGTGGTGAGGAAGATCAATACAAAGCGGCGTTCATCACACCTTGGGAACCTTCGCATACGAGAAGATGCCGTTCGGCACGATCAATCTTTGGTGCTACATTTGAAGAGCTATGGATCTAGCCTTTGCTCATCTCAAAGATATAAGCATAGTTGTGTACTGGATGATTTGTGATCTTTTCTAAAGATAGAAGCACACACATTTCAAACTTGGAAGAGGTTTTCATCTGATACCGCAAGCATGGTATTTCTTTGAATCTAAAAAAATTATATCTTTCTTTATGCTTGAAGGAAAGCTGCTTGGGCACATTGTTTCCAAAGAAGGAACAAAGATAGATCCGGAGCGTGTCAAATCTATTCGAGACATTGCCTTTGCCCACATCCAAAAGGGAGTTCACTCTTTCTTTGGAAAAGTGAATTTTCTCGGGAGATTCATTCGACTTTCTTGAGCTAACCCGTCATATTTCAAATATGATGAAGAAGACACAAGATTTTAAATGGAGCGCGAAGGGAAGGAAGCTTTGAGAAAATCAAAGAGGCCTGTCAAAGCACCGATCTTGGTCTCACTGACTTGATAAAGAATTTATTCTTTATTGTTATTCTTACGAACATACTATGTCGGCAATATTGATGCGAAAAATCAAGAGGACGCGAAACTCCTATTGCTTTCATGAGCACGCCACTCAAAGCCTATGAGTTGAAATACACTCCATGGAAAAGCACGCATATGCGGTGGTGAAGCGTCAAAGCATTCGAGTACTATATTCTTTCCTCACATCTTTGTGGTTTTGGTTCCAGATCTGCGATTAAATCTATCCTTACTCAAAGTGAGAGTTAGGATTGTTGAGAAGGCACATGGGTGACGAAAGTTCAAGAATATGATTTGGATATTAAACCAACAAAGCTGGTTCGAGGAAAGAGTGCATGTGTGAACTAATGACGAGATGAAATCATCGATGCACAGAAGCGGATCGGGATGGGATAGATGAAGATTTACTGCGGTACTTTTTATAGATCGGTAGAGGAATGAGTACATAACATTGCTTACTTTCTAACGTATGGAGAATGCCCGAGATCAACTTTCGAGAAAGAGAAAGCGAACTATTAAGCTTAAATCCAAAGATTTTGTGCTTTGGGATAATGGTTTGTCTGAGGGGAATTGATGGTGTATTTCTCGGATGCGTGGATAAAGCTCAACGGGATCAACTACTACTGTGAGTTTCATGACATGGCTTGTGGTGGTCATTTCTCGGCCAGAGTCACTTTGCACACAAGATCCTTAGAGCAGGTATTCTTGGCCCACCCTTTTTGAATCTTTGCGAGAATGGGTAGCTAAGTGTCAAGCATGCCAACATTTTGTTGGGCGTGTGAAATTACTGCATTACCCTAAAACCCATTGTGATTGAAGAACCTTTCAGCGTGGGGTATGGATTTTATTGGAATGATTAACCCGGCTTCCAGCGCCGGTCATCATTACATTCTAATAACTTGATTATTTCAGTAAGTGGGTAGAAGCTATTCCTGTGAAGAATGCCACTTCTGCCGAAGTGTGCAATTTTATAAAAGAAAATATTATTGTCGGGTTTGGCGTACCCGGCAAAATTGTAGCGAGATAATGCTCGAATCTTTCTTCGAGGAGTTGGTGGAATTCTGCTACACGTATGGGATTCACCTTGTTCATTCCTCAAACTACTATCCACTGAGGAATGGTCAAGTGAATCTAGTAATAAGAACTTAGTAACTATCGTGCGCATGAAGCTTATAACGAAAATCAAAGGACTTGGCATAAAAAGTTGTTTGATGCATTATGGGCGATAGGATCACACGAAAGAGGGCGATAGGCATGTCCCCATTTCAGGCTGCTATATGGAAGAGACACGAGAGCCCTCTCACCTTGGAATTGCACGCCCTACGACTTTAAAGCCTGGAAGATTCCACGTTCACGGATCTTTATTGATAAAAGAATCATGTACTGGCCCGAATTGAGGAAGTACAAACTCAAGTTGCGAGATAGGTTGTGAGCATCGAGAGGAAGGTGAAAGTCATCTTCGACAAAAATGCCAGGGAAAGAAAGTTTGAAGTTAATGACTGGGTCCTCTTATGGGACAAAAGAAGAGAAACAAAAGGCATGCATGGAAAGTTCGATTCACTATGGAAAGGGCCTTTTGTAATCAAAAAGATCGCCGGAGCAGATAGCTTCATTCTTGCTCATCAGGATGGAGTTGAATTGCCGTTGCCTTTCAATGGGCAACACTTGAAGCTGTTCCGAACATGAGAAGCAGGGTAAAACCTGTATGTACATAAATAAAACCTTTGTTTGTTTTTCCTTGTTTTGTCTTGTTTTGGTGTTGTGTTGTGTTGTGTTTGCTGCCTGACCCCGTGCCCAAAAGACAAGATACGAAACCAGAGATGCTGGGATCTCATCTTTTCCCTTTTCCATTCTGTCAGGAGAAAAAGATGTCCACGAGAGCCAGCCATGGTGTCACTCAGATTTCACCCCGAAATCTGTGACTACCCAATTTGAAAAAATTTCGTACTTTTAAAATAGTGGGTCATTTGTTGTTTTTATTGCCTGAAAGTTCCTGTATTGCGTCAAGATAATCCTGAAGAGCCATATTAGCCCTTTTCGCCAAATACCCAGATGCCCAAAATTGTTTTATTATGTCGTCGGGATTTGTCTGCGGGAAATTTGTATTTAATTATTTTGAGCCCCGTATGAGGCTGTTTGCGCTCTGTTTTAACTCTATTATGAGCGAATATGTTATTATTCCTATATACCAGAAGGATTTTAACTTATTTTAAGTTTTGGGCTTTATTTGTAACTTTTGGCAATTTTTCGTGTTTTTGTGGTGTCCCGTTCTGTTTTCTGTGAAATTTCTGGAGCAACTCCTTGGCAAGGGTAAGCCCGATTTTGGCTGGAGCAGGTGGAAAACATACACGCACATTTTGCCGGAGGAAGTCATCATCGGAGTGCGGATCAGCTGGGAAAAAGCGAAGTCGTGCACGGGAAAGCCCCTGCGGGGATGGCGCATTTTGGAAAACAAAGGATTTGAGTGCGATGGGAAAAATATAAGCCGCAGGTAGGATGGGAATTGTATACCTACCTTGCAGGGTACTTTTTCCCGTGTTATAAAAGTCACTTAAGGCTGCGATGGGAAAAATAGAGGCTGTAGGCAGGTGGGAATTTATTGCCTACCTTGCAGGGTGAAAATTCCCATGATATAATAAAAGGAAAGTGACTTAAGTGAAATCATGGGATTTTAGTGCCTACCTTGCAGGGTAAAGAATCCCATTGCAAAAGTCAAATCACTTAAGTGGATCATGGGATTGTGGTGCCTACCTTGCAGGGTAAAGAATCCCATTATGGTGAAAATTCTTAAAAATAGAATTACATGTGCAAAAAAGTGCGCCCCCTTTGGTGATGGATAAAAATAATTAAATTGATTATTTTTATTAAATTCTATCCTTGGAAAAAGTGCGCCCAAGCTTGAGGAGGTTGAAAAGTCAAAGGAAGAATAAAAGAAAGGGATTAAATTAATTAAATTTAATTTATTTAGTGGCTGCCCCTCTCCTTGGAAAAAGTGCGCCCCATTTGGGCATTATTTAATGATTTTTAAGGCATTAAATCATTGAATTAATTTCTATTTTCAGTGGCTATGGTCAAAGCACACTGTGAGGCTAAAGTTAAGTGCTGTGTGGAGGATTAAATTGGATTAATTTAATTTATTGGATGGCTGTCCTTAAACATGCAATTTTTAAAAGAGAAAAGCATGATTTTTAATTAATTAATTGCCTTTAATTGTTAGGGCAATTATTAATTATAGAATTATGAAGGTTATATAAGCATGGGCAGCCATATGGATTTATTATTCAACACACAGGTAAAGAATTGCAGCAAGGAGAAAAAGTGCGCCCCCATTAGAGGAAGGATTTTGCACAGACAAAGTGCTAACAAAGGCTAAAAGCTTCGGTTTGGCGCATGCTTTGGAAAAGGTTCATCTTAAATCTGCACAATTGTTTTCCACGAGTGTTAAAGGAGCTCGGTGTTGATTAAAAGGATTCATGATCTCTTTATGTGCAAATTAAACACCATTTTTGGGGCAGCGAGGCTTGAAAAGTGCAGATTTTTATAATTTAAATTCACTATTCATGCTCCGGTGGCCATTTTTATCTGAATAAATTGCGGGAACTCATTACGGTGCTTTATAAAAGAAAAGGAGTATTTATCGATGTCGATACATTGCAAATATCCTCGAATCGAAGAATTGTCCAGGATCTGCACGATATTGAAGAAAGCAGGCCAAATTAGAAGAAAAAGAATTATTCAGACAAAGATTGATAAAGCTATGGCGAAAGGAGATGAAAAAGAGAGCACGATGGATTCATGCATTGCTTCTAAACTTTCAGACATAGGAGACACGGATCTAGGCCCAGAACCTCTTTCTGATTTGATTGACAGATCCAGAGCTGGAAAGACTTCACTCATGCGTGCGGTCAAAAGTAGTGGAATTATTCGAGCTGCGGCTTTCCGTGTCGGACCCAATTGCCAGAGTTTGTGATGGAGTGTGCTAGATCTTACCATCCTTCATCCAGATCAGTACGTGATGTTGCGGGAAAGACAATAATTCGTTTGGATGCAGAATTCTTCGATTATTGTTTGAAGATTCCAGTACGAAAGGTGGTGACTTCTATTAGCATTCAGGATGCTGACAGTAGGTGGGAAAAGCATAGAGCTGATTGTGTGAGCATCATGAATAGCCGGTTCATGAAGAAGCCTAGATCCCCTTCCGGGTTCGAGAACTCTTCCACGATCGATTTGGTGCGGGAGGCGGATGATATTGTCAAATTGCTATGCGGGTTGAATGGTGAAGCGAATGCCTACACTTTCGGACATGGATGTATGCTTTCATCAGGACCATTGAAATCAACAAGGTTGATTCTATAATCGATTAGTCGAAATTATTAGCGGCTGACATCGGTGAGCAAGCTGCGGGCGTAAAGCGTACCTTGACGGCTTCAAGATGACTTCATACTTGGTATATCTGCTGACTTCACGGGGTGTCTTTTCCAAGTTTGGATAGATGTGGTATTCTTTCCGGGGATCCCATTTTGAGTCTACCCACGACTTCTTTGCACTGCGTGCGAGAAGGACTTAAGTGATCAACGATGGTTTCTTCTACGATTTCATCTGCGGTTAGACAAAGACTTGAAGACTCACGAGTAAGCGAGGAAGCATGGGAAGCGATGTCAAGATTGGCGATATATTCATCCGGTTTGCGAGATTTCACATACCTCGGGGTTACGAGCTTTTCGGTGAACCAGCAAAGATGCCAGTACCCGGTGGCAGTTGATTGCCATGGAGCTAAGCGAGGCAACTTGTGGAGTTACACGACCTTGATCGGCGGCACAAGTCTACGGGCTACTTCCCACTCAGCATGGGATATTACGGTTGCATCGGCATTCACGAGCTCGAAGAATGGAAGCACAAATGTTGTCAGTATGAGCGAAGTTCTTCCTGCACGGCTTAATTTTGATCCATTTGGAATAGCCGGGAAGACAATCTCCCGAGAGTACGCACATGTACCTTATTTAGAAGATTTGGATGAAGTGCGAAGTGAGTACGAGGTCGAAAAGAAAGATTTCAGCGGTGTCGGCAAAGCAAGTATTTGACTTTGGACTAGCGCGGATACTGCGGATCTTAAAGATGATGGGAACGTGGTACTTGACACTTACCATCAAATGGGAGGAGATAAAGCTCTCTACTGAGGGATAGCGATGGCATTGCGGCACAATAGAAGAAAGATCCGGAGGCTGTGTTGGTGAGTACTTGAGTGGTTGCTTGCGAAGGGATCTTGCCTTGATGAAGTATTGATGAATCAAATCACGGGCAACTTCGGCGCGGGAGATTCCCTCAGCGAAAGCATGAAGGAGAGAGCGTGAAGAAGGTCAGAAGTTGAAAGTCGCGAGAAGATCTCAAGAGAAAGAGAGACCACTTCTACGACCATAGCTTTGACTCCGACTTCTCCGATTACCTAGTGGATCACCAACTATTGCACCACAATGCGGCGAGGATGTTTCCATGCCTTCATTGAAACCAGCAACGTTCATCTTCTCTCCATGACCACTTAGTTCGGCACCCGTTCGGAGGAGATGTTGAAGGCTGCAGATGACGGAGTTCGAAAGAGCTTTGTCCTTGGATGTTTGAGAGGATGGCAGCCATGATCTTGTGGCACTTTACGATGGAGAGGATGCGGAGCGGGAAATAGTAGCGCACTCAGCTGACTTCTCATTCTCCGAAAGTAATTTCTCGGAATGGTTAGCTTGCGGTTGGTTCGGAAGCAAGAATAGAGATGAACTTAGAGGAACATGACTTGCGGCTACTTGAGGATCGGCGGAAAGAGACGAAGGCCTAAAGTTGCTAAAGCAACTTCTAGGTTGATCATCGAGGATTCGGGAGAGAAGTTTCTTTGAGATATTAATCCCGGCGGAAGGAAAGGTAGAAGAGGAACTCACGGCGAGAAGATGTGACGGTGACCAAAATACCACTCGGTCAAGCCCTACCAAGGATTGAAGCGGGACACGCGAGGCGTTCTTTGGATGCTTTGTTCCTTAGGCTTGGCAGGTGAAAAGGCGGAGAAAGAAGAGGCTGCGAAAGCAAATATCTCAATTATGTGAGATCATAGCCAAGGTTGCTAAACCTTCCGTTCACCCATTTCAGGTAGCGGTGAGTGATCATCTTATGCGGGAAATGGAAGATGCAAGCAATCAAGTAAAGGCTATTGGCGAATGGAAGGATCGATTATTAAATCAAACTTACGTGCTGACTTGGAGAAGTGCCGGCCCGCTTTAAAGGTTATGAGCGATGCGAGAAAATCAACTAAAGCAATGATAGAAAGCATAAAAGGAATAAATACGATTGCGAGAGTAACTTTGAGTGTTTTGGCGAGATCAACAAGGCTGCAGGAGATGTATTGGTTGCGAGCAAATTGTGCGGATGGATCGATCGAGAAGAGAAGCGGTAGAGTTTGCGGTATCTTTCCGTTTGGAGATCTGCGAGAGTTTTTCTTGAAGAGGATGCGAGGCACTTGAGAGCGAGAACATCAGTTGCCGGATAGTGTTATTTCTTTCACTTTGAGGAAAGAGTGGATGGAGGTATTACTTCATACGTGCGGATTGTTTCTAACGAGGTGCATGATTCTCTGGAGGGTTCTCTTCGATGGTGCGAAAAGAGGATTGATAAAGCCACGAAGCCTTTCACGATGAACTCTATCGGTAGGTGGTGACACTGCGAGCGAGACATTGCGAGATTTGGGCCAAGTTTGGAAGAAGTGGAAGCATGCGGCAAAAGTGTTGAATGAAGGATTGCTGCGGTCGGGACGAGAAAAGGAAGCGATGAGCTAAAAGCAGATGGAAAGATCTTTGAACTATATGTTTGACAAGTATATCAGATATCAGAACAAGAAGAAGATGTAGATGTTACAGCTGGCATGACTTCTTCTATTTCTTTCTTCTTCTATTTTCTATGTTCCCGGATGGAATTGTAAACTTCTAAGTTATTGGTTTTGCAACCATTACTCGAAGTCATGTGGAACCTTTCTATTAGTTAAGTGATACATGTGTCACTTAAGAAGAAGTTAGTTGAGGATGATTGCCAAATGTCATCTTTACTTGTTGTTCATACTTTAGTTCAGTTTGAGTCTTCTATTTGTACTTTCCCTCCTACATTCTATAAGTAGGAGAAGAACCTACGGGTTAATCATCGATCAGAATTTGTAAGAAGCAATCTTGTGTTCTAGACTTTGTGCTGAACCCCTGAGAGCCACTTGTTGCAGAGGAATACAAAGAAGCAGGTTTCCGGAGAACTTTGTGTCACGGCGTACTGTGTTTCTTGCTTTAAATCTTAGATCTTTAAGTAAACTTTGTGTTATTTTAGATCTAGATCTAGAGCTGCCTTTGTTTCATAATTCTGTGTGTTCAAATCTATTTGAGTTTCTTCTATGTGCATGTGATTAGCTCTGCAATCTACTAATTAGGATGCACATCTTCCTTACTTCCTCTCTGTAATACCTTGAATTTCTTCTTCTTTCATTCTTCCTTTCTTAAACAGCTGCTTACTTGCTGCAAAACTTCTTAGTTATGGTTCATGAACTAAGTTGTTAAAGTAAAACCCCTGATAGATAGAAACACATTTTTATTGAATCTAGCCAACACCAACAGAGGGGATCCAGGAAGATCTGCATAGGGGCATTGGCGAGACAATGACGGTAATGTGCGATTCATTTTGCGAAAATTTGAGTACTACTACCAATAATTTTGCGGAGGTGAAAGCAATTCACAAAGGCATGCAACAAGCTCTAAAAATTGGATGGCAAAAAATTCAAATTGAATCGGACTCCCAAATCATTATGAATTTGTTATCCAATTATAGAACTGACTCCTCTCCCAATTGGCGAATTGCTAAAGAGGTTTGGAAGATAAAAGAATTGCAGCAAAAATTTCAAGAAGTTCAATTTCACCACATTCCCCGTGCAAGAAATAAAGTTGTTGATGGGTTGGCGAACTGGGCCTTAGATAACAAGGATCTTCTCTGCTATGGCATGCCTCCTACATGGTGGTCCAACAAGCTAAACAGACATCGATGTATTCTAAATTGTGATTCCCAATCATGATTATTTCTTCAGCTCTTCTTTTGTATAATGCTCAAGCTTGGGCAAATAGCTTTTAGGCTTGGCATAGTCAAATATGTAATCTTGATTCCCACCTAATATAATCTTTGGCTAGTTTTTTTTTTAAATTGTGGCATATGAAAAAATCTACCATGCAATAAGTTTTCAATATTTGATGCTAGATTTCGGCTTGAACAACTTAGATGGTTGAAATCATAGTTGGAATACTTGCACTCGGCAAATACTCGGCAGACCCCCAAAAAAAAAAAATAAAACTCGGCAAAAACTCGGCAATATTCGGCCAATACTCGGGAATACTCGGCAACTTAAAAAATACTCAAATTTCTTTAAAAAACATAAATTTGCAGCCAAAACCGTGTATTTGCAGCGTTTTCTTCTTCTAATTCCCTTACATACGAGTTTTTCCTGTGTATTGGCGAGTATTTTTGCGAGTATTGGCGAGTATTCGCAAAAACTTGGCGAGTTGATTTTTGGCGAGTTTTTTGGCGATTTACTCGTTTGCATGGAAGTTTGGCGAGTAACCTGCAAGTTTTCCAACTATGGTTGAAATCATACAATTTCAAATTCGTTAATTTTATGTTGCCTCATGATTAATCTATAATAAAACATTAATTAAATATAATTCCCTAATTCTTGAAAACTTTCCATATCCTTCAATATAGCTAGGCATCCCTCAAGTATTGTCCCCTTACATCCACTACTTTGTCCCAAAGAAAGTTTGAGGTCTTTCCAACTGTCCCTGAAATTTTGATGAACATTACTTTCAGAAAATTCTAATATGACACACACACACACAAAACGCGCGCACACACAGACGCAGACGCGCGCACGCACACATACACACGCACATGCACACACACACGCACACATAGGCACACACAGGCACACAATTACAATAAGTTTTTCTTATGGTTGTAGAAGTTCTGATGGGCAAGGAAGTTGCCCTAACAATTGTCTAATTTTGCTAAGTTGTCGTCGTATCACATTTGATGGCTATTACAAGGCTCTTCAAATTCATATATACATATATATAATGAATACATAAAAAGTATTTTCTTGATTTTCAAATTCTTCATCATTGCATATCATTATACTGTGCAATGTGCAGTTTTCATATATCACTTTATAGTTGTCTTTTTCAAATTTATTTTCTTGGCTTGGATTTCTCAACCTTAATATCATCCATCACCTCCTACACATCCATCCTCTACTCTAAAGCTCATAAATGGTTTAATATAATCGACTTGCCAGTCAGTCTCCTTATATGGGCTAGACAGGAGTTCCACATGCAATTTTGAGGCTCAGATACCATGTGATAAATTCAAGGCCAATGGACACTCAAAGAAAAGCATACAATGAAAGGCTTAATTACTTGATGTTGAATGCTTCAAGTGCAATTGAAAAGTGTTTTAACTAGCTCAACTTGACAAACTGTCTGAACCTTACAAGTTATCTTATATTGCATAGGCTCGGTACAATCTTGTGTAAATAACACTTGATTAATGTCTACTAACATTTATTTTCTCAATCCTATGACCCCTAAATCATCGTTGGTCAACTCAATATCATATTACAATTGAATAAATAAAAAATATACATTTTATTTTTTTGATGAATGATTATACAAACCTGAAATTAGAACCATCATAAATGGATTCCTTTGTAGAATTGTAATGATGGCTATCAAAAGGAATTGATCTTATCAGTCCAAAAAAACTAGAAAATCCTTCTGGGTTCAAACATTTTTCATTTCCTTCTTTTGAAGCCAGCTGTAAACTTAGGCATAGTTCATGATCATGGTATAGATCCAATTGCCCTTTCCTCTGCGAAACCAGTAATGATATTCATTAACAAGGATATCAATTGCTGGATATTTAGTAAGGAAATAGTATCATAGGAAAATCAAATGCACTGCACTGACCGGAAATCATATCAGCTAGTTGCTGTCAATGAAGCTAATTTTTAAAGGAGATTCCATCTGGCATAACATGAGTAAACAATATAAGGATGTACTTTAACAGGGTACCCCTTATCAATGGTGCACATTTTAGGTTATAAATATGAACTGTAGACTTCATGAGATGACAATAAAAACTATGCTTTTATATTAGATTGAGGAAAGATGATACTCAAGACCATTGTGGATGTAATAAATGAGTATTAAAGAAAATGTATAAACTCTAATTGTGCATATAAATCCAGCAAACGTTACGGATTCAGTCCCTATACTGGTTAATCTTGCTAACTATGGTTTGGATACTATTCATAAAATCCAAGTACACAACGGACATTTAATGATGGTCACCTACACAAAAATTAGCTATAAGACCTGCAGTTAAGGAGTGGCCCATTGGCTAGGAAGATAAGTATGATTAAAGAAAGAAGATACTGCTATCAAGGTTTTAGTACCTTCTCTCATTTGCCTGGAGTAGTAGCTCCAAATTTTATTGGGATTTTTAGTTTCATCAACCTTGAACCACCATAAAGGGTTTTCCTGGATAACTTCCTTTGTCAAAAGTCAATTAATTTGCGGAGGAAAGATGATACTCAAGACCATTGTGGATGTAATAAAGGAGTATTAAAGGAAATGTATAAAATCTATTTGTGCATATAAATCCAGCAACCATTACCAATTCAGTCCCTATACTGGTTAATCTTGCTAACTATGGTTTGGATACTATTCATAAAATCCAAGTAAACAACAGAGATTTAATGAGGGTCACCTACACAAAAATTAGCTATAAGACATGCGGTTAAGGAGTGGCCCATTGGCTAGGAAGAAAATCATGATTAAAGAAACAAGATACTGTTATCAAGGTTTTAGTGCCTTTTCTCTCATTTACCTTGAGTAGTATCTCCAAAATTTATTGGGGTTTTTAGTTTCATCAATCTTGAACCACCATAAAGGGTTTTCCTAGATCACTTCGTTTGTCAAAAATCAATTAATTTGTAACATTTTCTTATTTGACACTTCTATTCCTTGTTGATGCTCTTGAATACCACTACTACATTAATTTTTCATACCTTTGACATCCAAGCAAAAGTATAACTTCTGAAGAACCTCACTTGGCATGCAACAACCTAGAACTCTTGGCTGTTCACACTCCCCTACATGAAACTCTTAAAAGGACATCCTCTCTTCTGCCATTAAGATGTTCTAAAGGGACCTGCTTCCTTCCTCTTGGACCTGCTTCCTTCCTCTTAGGCCTGCAAATCCATCACAACCTCCTCCTTGCAAACACTTAAAGCCAAAAGTTCTATGCCTAATTCATCTTCAAACATTCTTGAAATTTATGCCGATGATCCTACACTAGATGCCCTTCCTCGACATTCTACATTTATGCTCCTCAGCATCCTTTTCCTTGCATGTGCATCCTGTCTATATGTTTCCCTCTGCAAGTTCAAGTTGTTTATAGATTTTTCTAAAAATTGTTTTATGATTTCACCCTCCTAATTGGATTCTCTAGAAATCTTCTCTAGGCTGTAGTTTCTTCTAGGATGTCTTGTTTAGACATTCTCCTCTACCTAATATGTCTCATAATGGGGTGAAAAATTTTCCAACCCGGTATGAATTGTTCTACGGCTGTTTTAATATCTAATAATTGCATATTTGCTCATTGAGGGCTATAAATGACAAGTCTTCTGACCCTATGCTAGCAATTTTTAGGAAAAGGGGGAACATCTGAAGTGAGAAGTATTATATATATCGTAGGAGTGTAATGTCTCATGCTAGTCACATGAGAAAGTTCCCTATAGGTGCTTGTTGGTTCTAGAGCATCTCTAATACAGATGTCTCCTGCAACAATAGAAGCTCCCGAGTGTGTAATTATCCTAGTTGCACATAGCTTTAGTTTTGATTGAATGCCCATGGATGGAGCAAGGGGGATGGATAAGGCAGAGCTGGTTAGAGCCATAAAATAATGAGCCAAATCCCAATGGAAAGACTGCAATTAATGTCAAATGATAGCCATCAAGGATTGTCATAATATTTTTGATGATGATCATACTGCATTCTTCACCATAAGGGTTCGATAGGAATATTATTGATCATATCCAATGTGATTCTTGAGTAGTACTGCATCACACATCAAGCGTGTGGATAAAATGCAGTGTAACAAGGGGATGTATCCTCTAGATTTAAGTGACATCCCAAACGTTTCAGGTGATTAAGGACTTGGGGGATGTCCCCAAAAAAATTATTTTATTTCTAAAAATTAAACAAAATGCTACGCATGCAGTTTTTAAAAGTTGTTTTTGTTACCAAAAACATTGAAACGTAATCCCGAAAGTAACCTAAAAAGATTAAATAAATTTTAAACCCCTAATTGCATTGAATAAAGTAATTATATTTAAATAATAATATTTATATATTGTTTTAATAATCGTCCCCAACCATCCCCAAAATTCAGAAATTTTTAGACATCCCAGCAAACCCCATACCCTCGTCTTCCCATCCCCGAGACTTAGGTAACCATGTAAAAATGTCTTGTTTCCTTGTGTTTATACTATACATAAGATTTGTCATTATTTAGTTCCATATTGCATCCTACATTTAGCATTGAAACAGATTCTAGCCAAAACAAATCATAATCTTGTTTAGGATAGTGGAAATGACCATTTCCCAATAAACCTCGTCTTGTGTGCCTTGATCTAACTAGAATACTACGTCATTTATGAGCTCGACACCGTATTTAGGACTAATGTCTTTAATTAGGGATTGATTGTCATTTGATCACCTTGCACACCTCACACATTAACACTTGTACATGAATAGAACTAAAGGCCTAATCAATTCTAATTAGATATACATTTAGAAGAGCTAAACTACATGTAATATCCCTTTCAAGGTTGAAACTAAAAGTAGGAAATTAGCACAAACCCAAATATTATGTAACATCCCAAAATTTCTTGTAAGTTAAATTAACTACGGTTAAGTCTAAACAGATTAGATGAGATCATCATTGGGTGTAAAATTCATTTGGTTCGTCGTATCATGACCCACAACTTCTGCTGCGGGGCATGACACTACGGAACGAATAACCCCACACCCACCTTGATGATCCTTCCTAAAACATGATTAGGCCTTAATCATAGGTAAAACGGTTCATAAATGATAGTGAATCTTTCGGTTATTTGTATTCCGGTTACTTTATTTTAATTGGTTTGGTCGTCTTTTGTTTTGTTCGACTTTTGCATGACCGTGATGATAATTGTCTCTGTTTAATTTGACAATGTTATATCAAGCCAGCTTTATGAGAATATTCGAATTATTATTTACAGACTTGGTGATTTTCATATTGGAATGTTTTATATAAACTTGGAAATTCAACTAATTTTTATGGTAATATATTGTTGGAAATATGTGGACTTGTATTATGAAGGTTAATTTTAACTTAACCATTAAGCTAGGTAACAACTAAAGTAAAAAAATGTATGAAATATTAATTAGTATATATATATATATATATATATATATATATATATGTTGTAAAAAAATGTATGAAATATTAATTAGTATATATATATATATGTTGTAAAAAAATGTATGAAATATTAATTAGTATATATATATATATATATATATATATATATATATTAGAGGGATTTGGCATGTAAGCCAAAAGTTTTATTTAGTTATTGAAATTTATGGGTTTCATAAAGTGAAACACCTTCACATGGCACAAGTGTGCGGCATGCACTAAAACACGTACCAGCATTGGGAAGCCCGAAAATTCTTCAATATGCTGCCCAACTATAGTTCTTTCATTATATTTTTCTGTTATTTTTCCTTCGTCTATTTTCATTCTCCCCTTCTAGAATACCTACGTGAGTTTTGGAGGAAAGAAGGATTCAACTTGTTGGAGCGGGAAGAGTAGAAGGTTGTCGATTCTGGGTTTACTTCAGGCATGAATATCTTCTCCTTTCTCTGCTGCATTATTTGTAAAAAAATGAGGAAATACACATTCTGTTTTTAATGGCAATCAAGGAAATTGTGGACAGCTTTTGATTTAATTGTTTGGAGATGAAGTATGAAAAGGAAATTGATGGATTCTATATTCTTTTTAGTTTTCTTTGTGTGGTTTTAACCTAACCCAGAAAAATACGTAGATGGGGTTTTGGGTTTTGATCAACAAAAATAAAGTAAAAGAAAGGTTAAAAATTCCTTCTCTGCATTATAATAAATTATACCCAAAAGGAAAAGAGTTGGGTTTTTCCTGTACAGGAAGAAGGAAAACATTTTGTGAATTTGTGTGTTTAAAATCGATTTGTGTTTGTGGGTTTTCATTTTGTTAAATTGAAATTTGGCTGTGTTTTTTGTAAACAAATCGATTTGGGTATGCAAATCGATTTACATAAAGGAATCGATTTGGGTAACCCAATCAATATGGGTATGCAATAGGTTGGGGTTTTGTATTTTTCTTCTTGGTTGTTATATGCGATCGATTTTTAATTTATTGAGATCTTTTGAATGATAATTTGTGGGTGTCAAAGCTCTTGCATGGGGCTGCATTTTCCAGAAATTTTATTTTTATGGACCACTAAATCGGTTCGTGTATAAATGAGAGTGTCTTGTTATGTGTGAATAATTAAAAAAGAAAAAAATGGCATTTAGCCTTATAACTTCCACTGGCAATATGACTTGGATTTTGTAAGACCGTGAAAAAGAAATTGATTGTCTTGTAAGGGCATGAAAGCTAGGATAGCTTGACCAAGATGCGCCAAGGAGTAATTGGAGGTATAATTGGGTTTAAAATAATGATATCTTATGAAAGAAATTATTAGTTGTTCTTTTACTAAAAGAGTATGTTTAAATGATGTAACCATGGTGCTGATATATTGTTGGTTGGGATGTTTATTTACCAGATAGAACATGTTAAAGTGATGTAAATACAATGATATTTGTGTTAATTTGTAGAGTTGCTCATTGACTGAAAAAATACTCTTCTTAATCATATTGTTTTTACAAAGTTATGTAGAAATTTTAAATGTCAAATGCTTATTGATTGAAGCTAGAATACGGATGTATTGACCTTTGTGATTAGAGGGAAACATGATCGCTGAAATAGAAATTGGTTGTTCTATTTGTGTGCATCCATAGTTGTATCTTTATAGAAACTAGGTAGTAATACATTTTCAGCTATATTACCATGTGCTTGTTGATAAAACAGCATGTATATCCTTTCATATTTTATTAATTAATTGCATCAGAAAATGGAGTTAATATTCATGCCAGTTCATTTTGAATTGACATCATACCACTACTCCAATCTTGCAGGACCATTCGCCGTTACATTCGGATGTGCGGAAACTCATGTCTTGTGAAATTTTATCGTAGCATGGATCGAAATGAGATACATGGATTTCAAATGGTGAAAGGATGATATCCTTGAATTTTTGGCTGAATTATTGGGATCTTGGACCCATTGTAAATATTCAAACCTCACTATGTGAGAATTATTATATCGATTATATATTTTGCCTTAACGGCATATGTAATATATGATTTTAATAAAGAGATGATTACTTTGTGTGTAATAATATCTCAATATGAGTAAATGATGAATACTTGAGTTGTGAAATCTTACTTTTCACAAATTGTTAAATACATTTATTTGATAGGTATCATGTATGAAGCCAATAATTGGGCAATTATTGTAACAATCAATTGTCTTTAATTTCTAAATTAAATAAGCTATTTAGTGGCGTAGCTAATCGAAGGAATAATTAAATATACATGTTTTAATACATATTTAATCCGGCCTTTCGGTAAACTTGGTATTAATATGATAAGATTGTACATCCCGTTGTATAGAAAATGGAAGAGTATCGTTGTAAAAGGTAATTTAAGGTTAAAGAATCAAACATTAGGAAAAAAGAGACTAAATGGGATGGTAAATAGATGAAAATATCCATTAGGCATATTAAGGGATAAGTACATGCGGAATGCTTTGATATAGTTACATTTCAAAGATAACGAATGTACTTATCTCATAAAGATCTTAGTTGGCCTTTGGCATCTATCTCAATATAAACTCTTGCAAGATTGGTTTAATTGGAAATAAAATAAAAACAAACTATAAAGATCTAGATAATTGTGAAAGGGATAGTTGTGAGGTGGCGGAAGACTTAAAACTCATAAGACTAGTGTGTTGTCTTGAGTTTAACCGTGACTTGCACAACGGATAACTTTGGCCAAAGTAATGCATTGATGGTTGTGCATTATCCGATCACCTAGTCCTTCAATTAAATAAAAAAATTGTCTGTAACCTTGATCATGGGAAGTTGAAATACTAAACATGAGGTAGACAATGGTCGGATACCGAAATACTAAGTCGGAAACCAGCTTCGTGGTAGACCCAAGTACTTTCACAAAGTTCCCATGACCTTTAAAAGGTTGAGCCAAAATGCTAGTAAGCATTGTCACTCGAAGTAGTAACGAAGGGAGATCGTGGAGATCTGGATACACCCTTCTCACCATACATGGCTTACATGGATGTTATCGAATAGAGCAAAAGAGCAAAATTAATTAATGAATTTGATTAAATAAATCATGCGATTTATCAGAATGTGTAATTTGTTATGTTTGTGTTAAAAAAAAATTTAAAAAATCCTCATTTTTCAGCTCTTGTAATTTTTGAGCGTTACATTTTATCAAATCTTATTTATAAACCAACAAATTGAAAATAAAACCCAAATTTGAACAAAGTGATCAGATTTTTTAGGACAACGGTGCAAAAATGCATGCAAAACACTTGAAACTCTTCAAACAACTTTGCCAAAATAAGTATAAGTATTTTAAGCATCCACCAAACCAATAATCAATATCAAATCTGATCCAAAACACTCTTGTTGGGAATTAATTAAAAACCGGCAAAGTACAGCTGCAATAAAAATTATGAAATGAGGGTTTACAAACCCAAAACTTCACAACAAATAGTAGATTCCGACCTTAAAAATTATGAGAAAGCCAATATGAAAGAAAATGAGATTTTCGTGCCCTAGAAGGCACCAAACTCCACACTAGGGTAAGTCGCTCCACCTAGGAGAGACCCAACAATGCATGCGAGAATTTGAAAATGACTTCTCTTACTCCAAATCTGCAATTTGTCTTCAATCCACACAAGCATGGAGAGTTTTCGTCCCCCAACCAGCCACAAGAATGGTTTCCATCCTTCTTGGAAGAGCCACACACTTGGATTTCCACCCAAGAGTGGAAAGATGTAATGTCCCTTTTTCCCATTTGAGAGATATTAATTGGTCTTCTTGTCATTCCTTCTCCATGGCAAAGAAGTGAAAAAGATGGAGGAGAACCTTTATAATTTTTATTTTTTCTTTTAGAGTTTTTCCCTCTTAATGAGGTCGGCTAGGTTTAGTGCCTTTAATAAGGCTTAATGAAATATTATAATGGCTCATTAGAGGTCGGCCTTTCCTTTATGAGTCTTGGCGCCAAAAGGAGGTTATAAAAGAAGATCTAAGGCCTCATTTGAAGGTTAGACTTGGTGCATTTTATTCTACTTGGGCATTGTGAGCTTGTTGCTCCTTGTTCATCCACTTGAGGACGAAAACCCTCTTGTGAGGCTTCTTGGAAGGACGAAAACCCTTTTAGTGGCTTGGGTGAAGGACAAAAACCCTTCATCATTGTTTGGTTTTGAAGTAAAGAGCTAATTTGAAGAGATATTTATAATTTCCAACTGGTATTTCATTTATTTAGGGTGGAGCAACCTACCTTGGGTAGGGTTTGGAACTTTTGGTGAAGTATTTGAGAAATCTAGTTTCATAATCTGATTTGTAATATTTTTAAAGGCCGAATCTGAAGTTTGGTGAATTTAGAGGGTTTCTAGACCCATATTTCATTTTCTTGTGGCTGCAATTTCCATTTTATAATTAATTTCCAGCAGTGAGATCTTCAGCATTTCTTTGTGTTTTTGGCTCTTAATATTCCATAAAATATATACATAATTGTGGCGAGTTGATTTGTGGTGTTTTGTGGTGATTTTTGGCATATTTGGTGTAGTTCAAGTCACTGATTTTATACTTTTAGTCTGCTGCTGAATTTAATTTTCAATCCCCGCATTTGGTGTGTTTGGTTGAAACCCTTGAAATGGTCATTACAAAAGAACAATGAGCAATAGCCCGAAAGTCCAATTAGAGTAAAACGCACCAAAGGTAGTTAATGCAAATGAGCTCTCTAATCTTCTTTTATACCCCATCTTTAGCGCCAAAGCCCAAAAGGACAAGGATGACCCCTAATGAGTTCTTGTTAATCTTTAATTGGCTTCATTAATACTCCAAACCAATCCAACATGCTAAAAAAATTAATACACTAAAAGAAAACATTAAAAATTAGAAAATGAATGCAAAGGAAGCTCAATTCCTTTTCCCAACTCTTCTACTTCATTGCCATGGAAAAGGGGATGGCAAGAAGTCCAAAATTAGGTTCTTAAGTGGGAAAAAGGACATTACAATCCTCCCTTCCCAAAATTGCTTGTCCTCAAGCAATTGCAAGTGCCCGGATCCCAAATAAGTCTTAGTTGCTCCTTTGTGCAATTATCATCCAAGCATTGGTGACCCAACATTTCTCTTCTGCTGTCCCAAATACCAATGTAATTTTGCTCTTCTTCTTCAAAAATCAGAATGAGGGGAACTAGAATCCCACCTTTACTTGCACAAAATAGTACAAGTATGTCATTGTGTAGAGAATACAATTTCCAGCTATAAAAGTGTTTCTCTATGTACCAAGACTTTGAGAAGAACAAACTGAAAATGAACAAAACAGCAGGCCTCTTCAGAAGAACCGTCCTCAATTTGATCCTTTGGTCAAGGTATTTGCCATCCCATCTTCTTCTTACTGAACTAGGCAAACAATTCTTTTGGATAAATAGCACCACGGTGACTGAATGGGGGCTGTAAATTGTCTACAACAGCCATGAAACACTTGTAACTCCTTCAACCATATGATTGAAAGTTCCTTCCTTGGTGGCTTATAAGTAAACAAATAGCTGGAAAAATTGTGAACACCAATAGAAAGGAGAGTACAACAAATGTAATCAAGACATACCTTCAAAGTTCCCCATTCTATCAATGTTATGGGGGCTGGCCACAAGGTTACAGCTGATAAAAACTTGGAGAAAGGGCTGGAAATGCTTACATAAAAGCTTATGGCAGCATACTTGAAATCCCAAAATATGGTAGTCTTACTACTTTCCTCCAAACCAACAACCTCAAGACCATTTTCCCATGATTTAATAGCTTCAAAAGGAACACTCTTATAGCTGTTCAGAATTGGAAACAACTCATAATCTGACTGAACCCAAACCAGCAACTTAATTTCTCTTCTAAACTTATTGGGTGGTTGAATTTGTACATGCCCAACCATAAATAAGTTCTTCCAAGGAGCTGATATATGAAGAAAAGTACCATAATGAAATTTTCCAAAAACTGAAACCATTGCATCCCACAAACAACATTAACTTCAGTTGGCTTCATTTCAAGAAAAACATTACATACCTTGCACCTTCCCATGAAATTTGACAACATGAAAATGCTATTGGTGACTTTGAAGCTTCCAAAGTTAATTATGCTCAGCCCTTGCTTAAGGGTAAGTTCTCCTTTGATTGATTTATGAGAGGTGCCATTTTCATTGAGTATCACCATTCCATGGCCCAATAAGAAACCAATTCCTGGGAAAGTTGGCATGTATGAGAGCTGATCCATAAAGCAAATATGTGAGTCATCCTTAGACACTCAAAGATCTAATTATCAATCAAATTCAAAATATACCAACTGCTGCAACATACCTTCCTCTTTCTTAACTTTGGGGGAATAGGCATTTCCATCATTGTATGGCAAACTTGAGGTTTTGACTCCCTCTTCATCAAACTTCGTGCTCTCTTCATGTTTAGCCAACATGAAGGTGCTCCTTTCCTCCAGGGTTGGGATATCCTTCCCATGACCCTTGTGCATGCCTCGAGGCTTGGACCAAGTTCCAATGCCCACTCTTTTTGTTTCCAATTTTACAAACTCTGAAAAAGGTAGGGCATCACGGATCTCCTCCAGAAGAGCTCTATACTCTTCATACCATGTACCGATGTTGCTTCCTTTGGGTGACAGAGAATGAATGATTTCCCTTGAAGAGATTCTTCCACCATTGGAGCCTTGCATGGTATGGATCAGTTGGGCCATCCCAACCCTAGCATCGCTGAAAACTCTATCCATCCCTTTTAATCTTCAAACCCTCAGGCCTGTGAAGATTCGAGCTCGACACCACTTTGTAATATCCCTTTCAAGGGCTGAAACTAAAAAGTAGGGAATTAGCACAAACCCAAATATTATCAAATCTGATTTCTAAACCAACAAACTGAAAATAAAACCCAGATTTGAACAGCAATCAGATTTTTAGGACAGCAATACAAAAATGCATGCAAAACACTTGAAACTCTTCAAACAACTTTGCCAAAATAGTTATATGTATTTTAGGCATCCACCAAATCAATATTCAATATGAAATATGATCAAAAACACTGCTGGAAATTAATTAAAAACCAGCGAAGCACAGCTGCAAATAAAATTATGAAATGAGGGTTTAGAAACCCCAAACTTCACAACAAATAGTAGATTCTGCCTCAAAATTATCAGAATGGCAAATATGAAAGAAAATCATATTTTTGTGCCCTAGAAGGCACCAAACTCCACACTAGGGTAAGTCACTCCACCTAGGAGAGACCCAACAATGCATGCAAGAATCTGAAAATGTCTTCTCTTCCTCCAAATCTGCAATTTGCCTTCAATCCACACAAGGATGGAGGGTTTTCGTCCTTCTTGGAAGAGCCACACACTTGGATTTCCACCCAAGAGTGGAAAGAACAATAGTAAAATGCGCCAAAGGTAGATGATGCAAATGAGTTCTCTAATCTTCTTTTATACCCCATCTTTGGCGTCAAAGCCCAAAAGAACAAGGCTGACCCCTAAAAATTATTTTTAATCTTTAATTGGCTTCATTAATGCTCCAAACCCAGCTGAACTGCTAAAAAGAAGAATACACTAAACAAAAACATTAAAAATTAGAAAATGAATGCAAAGGAAGCTCAATTCCTTTTCCCAACTCTTCTACTTTGTTGCCATGGAAAAGGGGATGACAAGAAGTCCAAAATCAGGCCCTTAAGTGGGAAAAAGGGACATTACATTACAACTTAAAATAACTCATCTCAACTCCTAAAGTAGGATTCATGTTATCAGCATTCCATGGGAAAGAATGTGAAGATGCATGATTTCTAGGAATTGAAGTTTTACTCTAGTATGTCAAGGAATTGTTCACCATGCACTATGGGGTCTACCTTATTCATAGACAAAACCAAAGTTTTACAATTTCCTTAGAAAAGACATATTATTAGGACAACTGGGATTTTCTTAATTTATAATTTTATACTATCTTCAATCAAGAGAGGGCTACATATTTTATAAGGGAATGATGTAAACAACATCATTACTCATTTTTTCAGTAGAATACTGAGCTATTGACTAAATAAATAAATATCACTACATTTATAAGCTATGAAGAGGATTACTCTCCTTTCTACCCAAACAAATTGAAGAAACAAAGGGCAGAAGGTTACTCAACTAACTTCTAGTTACCTATGGATTGATATTTATTATCAGCTAGTAAAGGTTATGCTCTTTTTGTAGATCTGTTGTTACATTGCTTATTTACAATGTATACAAATTCTTCATAACAATGTAAATCCATTCTAATGGTAAATATAGGATTAAATAGAAAGTAAATTCTATTAAAGATATTAAACATTAACTAGTTAACCATTAGTTAATGTTGTTTAGTTATTCACGTATAAGTACATCTCCTAAATACTAACTTCTTATTTGGTTAGTAAAAGACAGACACACACGAGTATGTCAGTGTGCCTTCTTTGCGCCTTCCATTTCTCTTCATTCTCTCCCTCATGCTTACTAACATTGGTATTAGAGTACGCGTTCAAGGAAACCCTAGTCAGGTACGAACAGAAAAGGAAGAAGAGGTTTCAAAACCAATTTGCAGAGGAATTTGCGGCATTCATGAAAAGGCAAGGTTCACGTGTGTTAGTGAACATGTTAATCGCTAGGGCATAGGATCATGGACGGAAGTCGTGAATGAAGGCAAAACCAGACCAAAAATGCGAGTTGGAATTTGCAAACAAGTAGACCAAGACGTGAGACACAAAATCGTGATTCATGACTTGTAGAAAGTTTGCAAGTTCTAGACAAGATAGAAACATGGTGAGTTCCACTCATCAAAGAGGAGGAGAACATGAAAGAAAGACCATATTATTGTCCCCTTTTTCAAACTAGTTCATTTTGAAGACTTCTAGCCCATTCCACTTCCTGGGGCAAGAAGGAGGTGAACAAGGGAAGTGTTTGTTGTGTTTTTAGTCTTTTTTGTGAGCATTTACCTTTTTCTTTCATGTTTTCTCTTATGAGGCAGGTTGGCTGGGTTGTAGAGGGGAAAAGCCAAGCTAAAGTTAAAAGCAAACATCATTATGAGGTCGGTTATGGGGAAGACTCCCTAATTGATCTTTGGCACCACCAAGAGGATATAAAAGGGGTTGCTTGGACTCATTTTGGGCATCTATCATATCATAAATTTATACTTGCTTGGTTTTTGGGCTGATTGCTCAATTCCTATCCACTAGAGGGCAAAAATCCTTTGGTGTGGCATACAAGGACAAAACCCTTCCTTGTGCAAATTGAAGAAAAAAACTCTCCAATTGGTGGTTCCTAAGGGCTTCAAAGAAAGTGATGTTGCTGGTTTGCAACTAGGGCTTGAGAGAGGAAGAGCTACTAAGGTTTCTACATTTATTTTGGACCCTCTCCTAGGGTAGCGACTTGGGTGGAGGAAGAGTTAAGTGCCTTCTAGGGCACATTTGGGCAATTGGAGCTGATACTCACCTTCCTCATAATTTATAAGGCTGATTTCATACTTTATTGATATTTTTGGGGTTTGGGAACACTCATTTCCAGCCCTTAATGTGAGTTGTACTTCTGTTATTTAATTAATTACAGCTGTGATTTATCTATTCATTTCTTATTTATTTTGAAGTGTATTGGTTGGATACATCTCCATGGTTGATTAAAATATTTGGAAGCATTCTATGTCATTTTCAGCTTGTGTTTGCATGGGATTTGATGCCATTACAGTTCACTGCCATAGGAGGATTTATACACCTATTTTAAACTTGTTTTGAAGGGGTTTGATGACCAAAAAGGGGTAGTTTCAGTTCACTACTTGGGTTACATATATTTTTCAGAGATGTTGTAAAAATCTGATTTCTCTCATTTGGGTTTGAGCCCAAACCCTTATTTTCAGTTTCCGTCCTAGAAAGGGACATTACAGTGGTGTCAAAGCTTCGATCTTCCCAAAGTGTGAAGTTCATCATGCTAGAAGGTGATAAAGGATACATTCATTATCAGAGGAGAGTCAAGAAGAAACTAGGTTAGCCGGGTGAAGAGCTTAGCATGGCTCACCAAGATACACAAGAAGCCAAAATTGATAAGCTCATTGAAGGGCGAGTAAGGTTGGCGGACACCATGGATTTGTTGGCCCTAACCCTACAAAAATTTCATGAACCAAGGTTCCAAAATGGTGAGGGCAGCTCATCCGGAGTTAATACTTCACAGCAGCCCCAAGGATCGACTTATGGATCAGCCACTAGGCCTAATTTCCTTCCAAGGGAAGAAGTTGTTTCGGAGTTGGAAACAAGGCATTTAGTAGGGCATACTATTATAGCCAGCTATGGAGAATATAGGACCCTTTCGAATGAGATCTGTAATGCTATTTTGCTTGCCAAATTCATGGGGGTAAGCAAGGGAAGGTCAAGGCCGGAGCCTAGACCTAATGCGCCACAAAAGGACCTTCAAAATACTTTGGGAAGAATGGCATTCTCTACATTTGATGGTTCCAACAAGGGGTTAGCCTAGGCACGGATTCAAAACCTATGTATCATTGAGGCCTATGACGAAGAATAGTGCAATTAAATTTGCAACCCTTCATCTTGAAGGAATTGCACATGAGTGGTGGTTTCATGGCTTAATCACACAAGGGCACAATCTCATTCACTCATATGATGAGTTTTGTAGAAGACTCATTGGGAGATTTGATAGGGTGGATCTGGAAGTTCACTTTCGGGAGTTAGCTCAATTGAAACAACAAGGCACGGTAGAAGACTGCTGAATTTCAAAGGCTTTCCGTGATGATTACGGATGTGACGGAAAAGAGGCTCATTGTTTTGTTCATTGAGGGTTTGGTTGAACCACTCAAGGGTTTGGTGAGGGCATTTGACCCTTTGTCACTCCAAGAAGCAATTAAGAAATCATTAGATCTTGAAGGCACTGCTACAAGGACAACAACAATTAGCGGGCAGCCAAGGGTATTTCCAAATGGAGGACAGCCAAGGGGACTCTTGGGACAGCCAAGAACCACATCTTTGGACCAGCCAAAGAGGCCATTTCGAGTGAACACAAATCGTTTACAAGGAGCTTTCCAAAACCGTAAAGGAAGGAGAAACAAGGAACGAGCTAAGAAGGAAGAATTTGTGCTTTTTTTTTGCAAGGATCCATGGTCTCTTGGTCATCGTTTCCTAGGTAAGGGTAATGTGCATTATATTGAGGTTTTTTCATGTTGTGAAGAAGAAGAAGAAGAAGTTTGTGTTTATGAGGCAAAGCAAGATCATGATCCGGAAGAAGATCCGGAAAGTTTGGACAACACTCTTGCCACCTTGTCCGGTGCTCCTAGATACCATCCATTCCAGTGAGAGGAGACCTACAAGGGAAAAGAGTCACGGTCTTGATTGATAGTGGAGCTACTCACAATTTCATTGATGAGAGCTTAGTTGCAAGGATGGACTTGAATGTGGAGGACTTCAAAGGCTTCACGGTTAAAGTAGTGGATGGTTATTCCATGCCATGCACAAGGAGTCCACAACTCCTTTTCACATTAGGAAAGCATGAGGTATGTGATGATTTTTATATAATTGGCATAGTTAATACAAACCTTGTGCTTGGAGTCCAATGGTTACATTCATTGGGAGAACTCACTCTCAACTACCAAAGTATGAAGCTAAGCTTCATGGATAAAGGAAAAAGGGTGATATTACAATGTATGACTCGGAAATCCTTCAAGTCAATTATTTGGTGGAAGATGTCTTGTCAAAAGAATCATTTCTTTGTTCTCTATCTAAGATAACAGCAGATTGGAAGTCCTTAATTACAGCTGAGTATGCCAAGAATAAGTTTGCTAATGATGTTTTTGAAGGAGGAATTGTGGATGAAAGGTATAAGATAATGGATGGGCTCATTCTCTACAAGAATAGGGTCTATTTGGTTCCGGAATCAAAGGTGAAAAATAAGATATTGAGGGTTGTTCATGATGCCCCATTGGCTGGTCATCCGGGCTATTTCAAAACATACAAACAGGTTAGAGAAAGGTTCTTTTGGAAAGGTCTTAAAGAGGAGGTGCTTCAATACATATGGGAATGTTTGGTTTGCCAACAAAACAAGGCAGAACATGAATTTCCAGTTGGACTATTGCAGCCCCTTCCTATTCCCACTCAAAAATAGGAAAGTATCTCCATGGATTTCATCACAAGGCTGCCCATGGTTCAAGGTAAAAATTGTTTGTATGTTGTGGTTGATAGACACAAGATATACTCATTTTTGTCCACTTCCAACCAAGTATAATGCACCTATAGTGGCTGATATATTTTTAAGGAGGTGTTTAGACTTCATGGGCTGCCAAAGAACATCATAAGTGACAGGGACTTTCTGAGCATGTTTTGGCAAGAACTTTTCCATTTGACAGGTACCGAGCTCACTCCTAGCACTAGCTATCATCCCCAAATCGATGGGAAAATGAAAATAGTGAACAAATGGGTAGAGGGCTACCTACGGAATTATATTGATGGGAAGCAATCAACTTGGGTAAAATGGTTACACATGGCTGAATTTTGTTATAATACTACATTCCAAATGTCCATTGGTATGTCACCTTTCAAATTTGTAATGTCCCCTAAGTGGAACATAATGATAATTGCATTTATATTTCTTTTAGTTCCCATTATGTCTTTGTTTGAGTCGATATTGGCTCAATAGATGATTCTACTTGATGTAATGGCGTAAAAGTATTTTGAAATCTTGTTAATGGCGAATTGGGCATGAAGACGTCTTATTTGGTTCAAAGACTTTTAATTCTTATGGAGTCAACCTTGATTGGAGAGCCTACATAAAGGTTAATGAAGAAATGGAATTACTTAAAGATCCTCCTGTGCATTAGGCTTCTAATTGGATGTTGGCGCCACTTGAGGATGTATAAAGACATGAAGGTTCATTTGAAAAGGTTAGGCATGTTTATTCTAAAGATTGATATTTTGAGTTTGTGCACAGTGTGCCCTACTCTCCACTAACGACAAAACTTTTAGTGTGGCTCAACTTTGGGGACGAAAACCTCCATTATTGGAAGATTGAGGAACGAAAATGCCTCAAGCTTGGGGGGAATACCATATAGGGGTTTTCAAAGTGCTTCAAAGTGGTTTATTGTTAGTTTTCCCCCTTCTTACCCTAGGCGACTTGCATGGGTGGAGGGTTTGATATGTTCTAGGGTTGATTTCACTATTTTGGTTTGATATTCTTGTTCGACATAATTTATAAGGCCGTAATCTGAACTTTGGAGAATTTATGTGAGGATTTGCTATTTTTTCTAGCCCTCGGTTTGGGCTCAACTATTGTCATAAATATTTAATTCCAGTTGTGTTTATCAGATATTTCTTCAATAATTGATGTATTTGTGATGCATAAATATTGTCATGGCTAAGATAAATTATTTCGTGGCATTCTACATTGATTTACATAGTGAAAAGTGGATTTGAATCTCATAGGAAATTCCTGCCCTAGGAGACTACAGATTTTGTATTGGTTGATCATTCTAAGATATTCTCAGCTATTTTCAATTTGTTGTGTGTGTGCTTGAAGGTATTTTTAGAAGGTATTTTTAGATCAGATCTTGTGGTGATAGCCGGTAAACCCTTTTTCTCCATTAGCAGCCCAAAAAGGGACATTACAAAAGTTTTATATGGTTATGATGCTCTCTCTTTTGTTGATTTAGTTATGACTGATAGTAGGGTGTCGGGGCCAAAGATTTGGTGCAACAAAGTCATGACATCTTGAAGGAGCTCAAAGAAAACCTCCAACGTGCCCAAAATCAGCAGAAGTTGTATGCAAATCAACACCGGGTGGAAAGGACATTTGAGGTAGGAGACATGGTATTTTTGAGGTTGCAGCCCTATAGGCAATCTTCCCTCAAACAAAGTGGTGCGGAAAAGCTTAAACCATGTTTCTATGGGCCTTACAAAGTAAAGGGAAGAGTTAGAAACGTAGCATATGAGTTGGAGTTGTCAGAGCACAGCCAAATACACAATGTCTTTCATGTTTCATGCCTTAAAAGGCACTAGGACAGCATATCACTCCTATTCAACTGCCACCTTTGGATGAAGAAGGTAAGTTAATTTTGATTCTAGAAGCTATAGTGGATATTTGAGAAAGGAAGCTAAGGAACTAAAGCATTAAGGAGTATTTAATCCGTTGGAAGGATCTACCAATGGAAGATGCTACATGGGAAGGTGCCACTATATTAGAGCATCCAAATTTGCAATTGCTTGAGGACAAGCAATTTTGGGAAGGGAGGATTGTAATGTCCCCTTTTTCAAACTAGTTCGTTTTGAAGACTTCTAGCCCATTCCACTTCCCAAGGAAAAGAGGTGAACAAGGGAAGTGTTTGTTGTGTTTTTAGTCTTTTTTGTGAGCATTTACCTTGTTCTTTCATGTTTTCTCTTATGAGGCGGGAGGCTAGGTTGTAGAGGGGAAAAGCCAAGCTAAAATTAAAAGCAAACATCATTATGAGGTCGATTATGGGGAAGACTCCTAATTGACCTTTAGCACTACTGAGGATATAAATTGGGTCGCTTGGACTCATTTTGGGTATCTATCATATCAAAAATTTATAGTTGCTTGGTTTTGGGCTGATTGCCAAATTCCTATCCACTAGAGGGAAAAATCCTTTGGTGTGGAATACAAGGAGGACAAAACCCTTCCTTGTGCAAATTGAAGAAAAAAATGACTCTCCAATTGGTGGTTCAAATTGCAAGGGCTGATAAAGAAAGTGATGTTGCTGGTTTTTACAAACTAGGGCTTGAGAGAGGAAGAGCTACTAATTGTTTCTACACTTATTTTGGACCCTCTCCTAAGGCAGCGAGTTGGGTGGAGGAAGAGTTAAGTGCCTTACTAGGGCACATTTGGGCAATTGGAGCTGATACTCACCTTCCTCATAATTTATAAGGCTGATTTCATACTTTATTGATATTTTTGGGGTTTGGGAACACTCATTTCCAGCCCTTAATGTGAGTTGTACTTCTGTTATTTAATTAATTACAGTTGTGATTTATCTCTTCATTTCTTATTTATTTTGAAGTATATTGGTTGGATAAATATCTCCATGGTTGAATAAAATATTTGGAAGCATTCTATGTCATTTTCAGCTGTGGCACCGGAATGGGAAAGGTTTGCATGGGAATTGATGCCATTACAGTTCGCTGCCATAGGAGGATTTATACACCTATTTTCAGCTTGTTTTGAAGGGTATTTGATGCCCTAAAAGGGTAGTTTCAGTTCGCTGCTAGGGTTATATATATTTTTCGGAGCTGCTGTTGTAAAAATCAGATTTCTCTCATTTGGGTTTGAGCCCAAACCCTTATTTTCAGTTTCAGCCCTAGAAAGGGACATTACAGACCATGAGGAAACATGAGGTCATAATTTGCAATGTAGGGCATGATTTTTCAGGCATCATTGGTGATTGCTAGTTGTGAAGATTGGGAGGGAAGGAACTTGCAGACATTTCTAATGTTTTCATTCTCATGACCAGACAAGAAAAATGTGTATGGACTTGGACGTGCTTTTTCGCCATGATTTTCAAACCTAAAAGCGAAAAAATGCGATCTGTTTTCTTTCCAAATGTTTTTATTCGAACGACAATTTACAGCCATGTTGTAAGGAGGTTGAGGCCAAAAGCTCCGAGTGCAAGAAGATGCAAAACAGAAGGGCGTCATTGCAGGAAAAGAACATGAGTTGATTCATGGCAATAGGGCATGGGAGGAGGATTTGCAATAAATTGTGAAGAACAGTAAAGCAAACATAATTTTTCATAATTTTCATGGCATTTCTAGGAGTAGACCAGAAGTATGAACAATTCCCAAGTGTAGTCATCGTGTTAGGGCAGAGAAGGATTGTTTTGTAGGAGAAAAAGACCCAAGACATCAAATCATGATTTCCAATTTGTGCAGACAAAATAATCACGCTTCGCAAAATTTGCATATTTGAAATTAATAGGGTTCTCATTTATACAAGGACAAAATTAATGTGATTATTCTTGATAAACTGTAAGGTCAAAAATCATGGCTAATATACAGAATTTGGTTATGTTGGAAGCACAGATATTAGTTGATAAAATTATAATTATAATTAGAATTATAATTTATGGAGTAACAAAATTATAACAATTTTCGATCGTGATTGCAATAAAATCATTCTCAAAAAGGAATTGAAACCTGATATAAATGTTGTTGACTATGACAAGTGTCATAAGGAGGCTTTTTGGTTGTTAAGATTGTCTATTTCAAATAACTCAATTACTAAGGAACGGAATGTTGCTGCAACAAGTAATCTTTGGACTAGTCTCTAAAATAAGTATTAAACTTTGGAGAAAAGCTGAGTCCTATATCTGAAGAATCTGTTGTTTTCAGCAACGATGAACAAGGGTGGATCCATGTCAGAACATTTTAGAATAAAAGATCTTCGAGACCAGCTCGCTGCCATACACAAAAAGGTGGATGATAATGACCTCATTGCTCTTGGTTTGAATAGTTTACAGCCTCATATGAATCATTTGTCGAGGCTTTATAGTTGATGGCAAAAAGCCAAACCCTGACATTTGATCAAGTCAATTCCTATTTGTTGCAGAAAGAACACATACAGGCGCAGACTAGTGATTCTAGTTCTAGACAAATAGAGAGGGCATTGCTGCTCAATATAAGAAGTGGGAACATAACCACGATGAATCTACTTCCAATTATTAGGTGACATGCTATTATTTTCATAAGGTTGAACATGGCAAAATGGATTGGGAAGCAACAATATGATCTTTTTCCATGGTAAAAACAGCAAGGTCAAGCAAATGTGGCAGCAATTGAAGATGAACAGGATTCTAAGGAAGAGTATGCTCTCATGGCATCATACTTTCTCGAACTACCTTTTCCCGATATGTAAAATTTATAGCAAATACAATTTTTTATTTTATTCAGATTCATTAACTGATGGACAGTCACATGCAGTAAAGGGGATAGGAGATATTCACATAGTTTGAATAATGCTGAAAAATACGTTAAAAGTAAAGTTTTCATAGCATGAACAAAAATCTAGTCTATTAGATAGTTGACTAAAAATCCACGACATCGATGTAAATTTCTTTGGGTAGAAGTGTATTGTGCCTTATGTGAATGAGGACGGGGAGTAGCCCTAGGCATTGGACCGGTGGCTTGCTTGTATAAGCTTGTTGACCTGTTGTTGTAGTTAATTTACATGCACTAGTGGTAGAGGAAGACTCCACCATACACAATGTGCGGGAGGATGCTTGCCTCAATCAAATGCATGGTTAGTTGTTGTGGAGACTCCGGTACCCTATGTGCGGAAGGATGATATGCCTCAATCATATTTTACAATTAGTTGTCAAGGACTCCACTATCTAGGATGTGCCTTCAAATAAAATGTCTCAATCAAAGGCATTGGCTTTGAGGACTTTAAAAACAAGGTGTAACCTAGTGTAGAATGTTCCCTTTATTACATAGTTACGCGGGACGCATCCCCCGCTTTTACACATCCGGGGCGTCCCGGATGCGGGGGGACGTGGGGAAACGTTTCCCCCACGTTTCCTTCTTTGAGCAGATGGCGTGAAACGCATGGGGACTAGGCCGGAGGGGGCGGAAACATCCGGGGACGTTGGGGCGTGGGGGGCGGCGGGGGCGTCGGGAAGTCCCCGGAACTTCCCGGGACGCCCGTCATCCCCGCCCCCCCCTACGGCTTTTGCGCATTTTCAAATAAAAACAAACTTTTAATACACAAAAACACTTTTTTTTATTGTATATGACTAATAGCATAAAAGTAACATTCCTAACCTAACCCTAACCCTAAAAGTGCTATTTTATGTTATAAATTTACAATATGGGCTCATTTCATATTCACACCAAGCAAGAGCAAGAGCAAGAGTGAGAGCAAGAGCAAGAGGAAGAGCAAGAGTGAGAGCAAGAGCAAGAGGAAGAGCAAGAGCAAGAACAAGAGGGAGCAAGAGGTATTTATAATTTTATTTGCTTACAATACATGTTAAAGTTTTTTTTTTTAATTTAGATTATATTTGCATTTGTTAGGGGCTGTTTTTTAGCATTTGCATCTACATTCACAATGTAATCATGCATATAGTTTGTAGGATTTTAAAAAATGCATATTGCATAGGGTTTGGTTATACAAACTACAATGTAAATGGTTACGTTTTTTTTTTTTAATTACATTTTTATTTCTAGTTTAAAATTTATATTATATTTGCATTTTTTAGGGGTTGTTTTTTAGCATTTGCATCTACATTCATAATGCAATCATGCATATAGTTTGTGGGATTTAAAAAAATGCATCTTGCATAGGGTTTGGTTGTAAAATTTAAAATTTAAATGGTTACGTTTTTTTTAATTACATTTTATTTCTAGTTTAAAATTTATATTATATTTTGCATTTTTAGGGGTTGTTTTTTAGCATTTGCATCTACATTCACAATATAATCACGCATATAGTTTGTATGATTTAAAAAATGCATATTAGCTCCGTTTTTTAAATTAATTCATTACATAATCAATCAATCATATAGTTATGGTTGTTTTTAATTCATTACGCAGCAATAATCACCATGAGTTCTTCTTTTTTGAGTATGAGTATGAATCAAAGCATGAATCGAGCGGGAGAGGGTTGAATGGGAAGTTGAGATAGGTGGCGTGGAAGAGTTAGTGATGCCACAATGGGGGAGAGTGAAGAAGGGACACAAAATGTATTGGTAGTGGCAAGAATCGGTAGTTCAATTGGTAGTCTTTACTATTGCCCCTCTCAAATGTTGTCCAAATTTGCCATTGGACCATTTGATAAGAAGAAGCCATTGCAACAATTTTCCCAAATAATTGATAACCCCAAGTCTGGAGGGGGGAGCAAAGTATGGAAGTGCAACATATGTGCACTAACTTGGCATGATAGTATCACTAGGACCAATGCACACTTGTTGCATCTTACAGGAAGGGGGGTTGGCACTTGTAAGGGCCTTTCACTAGAGCTAAGAGCTGAGATGGTGAGAATCTTCAATGGAAATACCACGGACAAAGTGCCAGAAGTTTGTGGTTTTACGGCTAATACTTCATTGAGCGCTCATAGGACTAGCAAACATACTAATACTCTGTTGGTTCTAGTTTTGAAGTGTCGAAGTGGAAAGCGAGGGAAGAGAAAGGTCATGGGGGCAGCCCCAAATTCGATTATTGACATGTTTGATTCAAAGCAAGGAAGAGGCGGATGATGCTATTGGGAAATTTTTCTATGTTCTTTGAGATTCCATTTAATGTTGCTCGCTCTCCTTATTACAAGGAGGCTATGGCTAAGGTTGCAAAGCAGTACAAGTTATGTGCCTCCAAGAGACACAAAACTCGGGACAACAATCTTGGATAGAAACTATTCCAAGGTTAATCTATTGATGGAGGAGATGAAGGTGACATGGGTGTCACATGGATGCGGCATTATCATGGATGGGTGGACGGATATTAGACACCGTCCTCTCATCAATATCATTGTCTCTCTTGCAAAATGGACCGTACTTCTTGAGAGCGATTGATTGTTACGGGAGCAAAAAGATGTTGAGTTTCAGTATCAGATTTTGAAAGATGCCATTGTGGAGGTTGGACCTTCAAATGTTGTACAGGTTGTCACAAATGCAGCTTATGTGTGTAAAGCAGTAAGCAAGCTAGTGGAGCGAGAATATAGGCATATTTATTGGACTCCATGTTGTGTGCATGCCATGAACAATGCACTGAAAGACATAGGGAAGATTCAGTGGGTTAACCAGATAGTGGCTGATGCCAGAGATGTGCAGAAGTTCATATGCAATCACCACACATCATTGGCACTTTTTCAAATTTTTCGAAGAAGGAATTTTTGAAACCAGTTGACACCCGCTTTGCATCCTATTTTATTTTGTTGGAGAGGATGTCCGAGTCAGTTGCAGAGCCCTTGCAAGTTATGATTATGACACGGGATTGGACTAGGTGGCATGAGTCCAAGATAGAGCAAGGGAAGAGAGTGAAGGAAGTGGTGTTGAGGGAAACATTTTGGGTTGATATGAAATACATCATATCAATTATAGCTCCAGTTTTTAGTGTCATCAAATATGGGGATTCTAACAGCCCCAATCTTGGTGAGATCTATGAGTGCATTGACAACATGCTTGGGCAAATGAAGGCAGCTATTCGGGTGAGGGACCCCACTTTGGAGTTCTATAATGAACATATACAGCCCATTATTCAACGGAGATGGGAGAAGTTGAACACTCCTCTTCATATGGCTGCATGCATGCTTAATCCCAAATGGTATGTGGAGAGGCTAGCGAGTTGTCCCATTGGATGATGATGAGGTGAAGAAGGGCCTTATGAAGGCCTTTAAAAAATGTACACTCCACAAGAGGCTTCACAGATCAGAATGGAGTGGCTCGACTTCACTAAACTTGATGGGTACAAAACATCAACAAAGGCAAACAAGGTAACAATAGCACAGGAGAAGCCAGTGAGTTGGTGGCGACTGTATAGGCTTCCAGGATTGCTGCGACCACTTGCCATTCACCTCCTTTCCTAGGTTTCTAGCTCCTCTACCTCTGAGAGGAACTCGTCTACGTATGGTTGGATACACTCTGTTAAGAGGAATAGGCTTACCTCTGCGAGAGCGGAGAAGCTTGTAGCTGTACACAGTGCTTTGCGTCTTATAGATCGCAAGACACTTGAGTACAAACAGACTCCAAGCATTACGATGGGATGTAGATCCCGAGGAGCCGAGGCAGTTGAAGAGGACAATGCACTGTGCGGCGAGGATTGATTGGGCTTATCTTTGAGGACGAGGATGCTAGTACCGCGAGGAGGAGTTCATGGATATTGTTTGAGATGCGATTCTTATTTTTAGGTGATACTTCTAGTTGTCCTCTTTTTTTGTAATATTGACAATAGACAATTGTTGGTGTATAATGATATTAATGATATGAATATTAGCTATTGTCACTTGATCAATCGTAATTTAGAATGGTTTTACTTTTATATTTTGTAATATTAATATATTTCAAATTTCAAATTTCAGCTCGTCTCATATTCAAAATTCAAATATTTATTATGAATTTTCAATTTATGACATTAACATATTGATATTATAGTATTAAGGAATGTATTTGATGTTTATGAGTTAAGTTTCACCTTATTTAAATCTCAAATGGTTTTATTTCAGCTTATTTATATAATTTAGTCACTATATCTTTTTATTTTAAATATTTATATATTTTTTAATCAACCGTCCCCAAAATTTAGAAATTTTTGCTGTCCCGAAACCCCGTCCCGAGTAACTATGCTTTATTATCACTGCTGACCTTTTACATAAATTAACCACATGAGCAAACGAAAAACCTGAATGGGAGACTGTAATGCAAGCTGAATATGACGCCTTGATGAAGAATCATACGTAGGAGCTAGTGGAATTACCTATAGGTACACAACCAATTGGATGCAAATGGGTGTATAAAGTCAAATGCAAAGTCAATGGCACTTTGGACAAGTACAAGGCTCATCTTGTTGCGAAAGGCTTTTCACAATAGGAGGGAATAAACTATGAAAAGTGATTTTCTCCTACCGCGAAGATGGTCACATTTCAATTGCTTCTCTCCATGGCATCTCAATTTGGTTGAAAGGTGTTTCAAATGGGTGTAAAGAGCACCTTCTTGTACGGAGATTTGGACGAGGAGGTATGCATGGTGCAACCTAACGATTTTTGAGACTAGGTTGTGATCATTTGATTTGCAGATTGATTAAGTCCTCTGTCAGACGACTTAAGGAGGCTCCACAAGCCTGGTATCTTCAGCATCTACAAGATTCTGGATTCAAAAGGAGTATTTCTAATCCGAATATTTATGTTTTGCAATATGTCAAAGGAGCTCTTGATTTTGGCATTTTATATCAAAGGACTGCAAATTTCAGATTGACAGGTTACACAGACTCTAATTAGGTAGTATCAATTAATACTCGAAGGTCTAACATCGGATACAAATTTTCCTTTGATTTTGGAGCTGTTTCGTGGCAGAGCAGGCTTCAGCACACTATGGATTTATCTTCCACCGAAGTGGAATAAAAGGCAGCTGTGAGTGCTAGTGCTAGTTGTGAGGCAGTTTGACTATGTCAGATTTTGATTGATCTTCAACTTCCTCAAACTACACCCACTTCCATTTTTTGTGACAATCAGGGTGTATTAAAGTTAGTGAAGAATCCAATATATCATGCTCGCACCAAACACATTGAGATCGTCATCACTATAAGACAAACAGTTGATTATGGTGATATTTCTCTTCACTATTGTGCCTCTCGAGAGCATCCTTTAGATCTAATGGCTAAAGCCACTGGTTCCATTTTGTTTGTAAAATTTCGAGACAAATTTGTAGTCTCTGGTTTAGTCATTAAGGAGGGGTTATCAAATATATTAAACTTTAGTTAATATTTAATATTACTTAAATTAATTTAGTTATTCACGTATAATTACCTCGCCTAAATATGTAATTTCTTATTTGGCTAATAAAAGATGGACATGCACAATTATCTCAGTGTGCCTTTCATTTTCTTCATTGTCTCTTTCATACTTACTAACAAATTCAACTAAATTGAAATAAGAAAATAGATTTATAGTTGTTTCAAGAAAATAAGAACACTTGAGCCTTGCACATTAAAAAAACAAAACTCCTAGAGTAGGATTTGTGTTATCAGCATTCCATGGAAAAGAATGTGAGGATCCATAATTCCTAGGAATTCAAGTTTAAGCTAGTATGTCAGGGAATTGTTCACTGTCCATTATAGGGTCAACCTTCTTCATAGAAAGAACCCAAGTTGTACAATTGCCTTAGAAAAGACATACTATTAGGAAACCTAGGATTTTCTTAATATTAACTTCAATCAAGAGAGGGCTACATATTTTCTCAAGGGAATGATGTAAACAACACCAGTACTCATTTTTTCAGTAGAATACTCGTATGTGTACTAAATTAAAAAATATTACTACATTTAAAGGCTTTGAAGAGAATTACTTTCCCTTTTAACCCAAACAAATTAAACAAAGGGTAGATGGTGAGGCTCTATAACCAGCCTTGGCTAACTTCAGGTTATTTAAGGGTTAGTATTTATTATCAGAAAGTATAGGCTGTGATCTTTTTCTAGATCTGTTATTCCATTGCTTATTTACGATTTTCACAATTTCTTCAAAACAGTGTAGAATTCATGATAATGGTAAAGAAAGGGCACTAATGGAAACCAGAAAATAGATTTATAGTTGTTTCAAGAAAATGGGAACACTCAGAAAGTGTTAGGTAAATTCAACTTAATTGAAATGAGCAAATAGATTTATAATTGTTTCAAGAAAATAGGAAAACTCAAGTGTTACAATTTTTTATTCTGCAAAAATTCTAAAAATAATGTCAGCAAAATGTCTATTTAGTATTACTTTTATTGCTACAGCGTAAAGATAAAGAAACTAACACGTACAACTATGAGGCACAATGCCTTCAGGCAAAGCTTGAACTCCGTCATGCTCTTTGATTATATCCGTATTATGTGACAAAAATACACAGTCCTTGTCATCGTCAAGATTCTCTATCAGATGATAGCAACTAAATTCATTCTTTCTTCCTTGAATCTGCATCCACAATGCGCAATATTAGTCTAACAATATGTTGCAGAAGCCTTCTGAGAAACAGTGCAAACACAACTTTGATTTCTAACAATCAACAAAAAGACGAGGATTGTGTATGCCTCCATCACACTTCTTGTAGATTTCTAATCATATAGTCGCCAAAACAGTGGCATGTTACTCTAGTATTTCTAATAAGTATTATCCCAGTTTCATAAACTGGCATTTTGCATTGAATCTGCTAATAATGATATCAATTCTTTAAGTTATGTAAATGTCAATATCAATTCTTAATGGTATGTAAATGTTAATGATGTTGATATTATGCATTGCTATAATGAACAAAGCATATGATTGTGATTTGAATAGTTCGTGAGAAGTTGCTCTCAATCACAATTGTCCCGTAAACTGTATAACCTATAAAAACCTCTTCCCTTTCAAAATTGATATCATCTTGATAAGTGTATATATTGTGCCTCTCACTTGGATACTAAACCTGGACTTCATTTATTCAGATTATTTGTATCAATGACCTCATTTATTCACATTTCTTATGTCAATATAATGCATCTTACTTCTATTCTCATTATTATATGTTAACTTTGCTTGTGTTGTGCTTTATGTGCTCAATTTTTACAATCGTTGCCCAAACTTGGACTTTGAAAAAAACATGACAGCTTTTGGTGTTGTTTGAGTTCGGGGGACACCGGTAGAAATGATGAGGAATGTCTTGAATCAATATGAAATCTCAAAAACATAAGGGAGAGATAGAAAGTCATGGACTTTGAAGTAAATGTAATGTCCCCTTTTTCAAATTAATGTCGAATGAGGACTTCTTGCCACTCTCTTCCCGTGGCCAAGAAGAATAAGTGAACAAGGGAAGTAATTGAGCTTCATTTCAGTTTTTTTTATTATTTTTAATGTTTTATTTAGTGTTTTACTCCTTAAGGCAGGTCAGCTGGAGTTGTAAGACCCCAACTAGAGATTAGAAGATAAAAGTAAAACTTAAAAGAGGTTGGTTCTCACCCAAGGGGTCTTGGCGCCAACCAAGGGATATAAAAGAAGGTCGTTTGGCCTCATTTGAACATCATCTTTGGTGCATATACACTTACTATTTGGTTTTTGGGTTGATTGCTCAATACCCTTCCACTTGAGGATGAAAACCCTCTTGTGTGGCATCCAAGGAGGACGAAACCCTTCCTTGTGGCATAGTGGAGAACGAAAACTCTCCATATTGGTGAATTGAAGGCATTTATTGAAGACTCTCTTGCTGATTTGGATCTAGGGCATCAAGAAGAAGACCTACAAGAGCTTTGGCATATTTTTGGAGCCCCTCTCCTAGGGAGCAACTAGGGTTTGAGTGTGATTTGGTGCCTTCTAGGGCACATAACTCATTTATTCTTTGATATTCGGATTTGGCATAATTTATAAGGCTGGAAGCATCATATTTTGTAATTATTGGGGTTTGGTGACCTCCGTTTTGATCATTTCTCTTGGTTGTACTTTTGTTTATAATTAATTTTTCAGCTGAATATTCGATCAAGTTTCATGGTGAAAAGTGGCTTAAAATCTTCTTAAAGTGTTTTCTTATGTTGTTGATGAGTTCTTTGATGATCTTTGGGTGATTTCTCACTAATTGCGAGTTGTTATAAAACTCAGACTACTGATTTACAGATGTCATAAAAACCAATTAGCTGATATAAAATCTGAGTTTAATCATTTGGGATTTGTGTAATTTCCCCATTTTTCAGTTTCAGCCCTAGAAAGAGACATTACAGTGGTATCAAAGCACCGGTCTTCCCAGCTGAGGGTTTGATGCAAGAAGGCGACAAGGGTTTTATTTGCTATCAAAGGAGAGAAAAAAATCAAACCAGCCAAGAGAGGACAATATGGATCATCAAGATGCCCAAGAAGCCAAGATTGACAAGCTAATTGAAGGGCAAGTAAGATTGGCGGACACCATGGACTTAGCCCTAACCCTTCAAAGATTTCATGAACCTAGGGTTCATAATGGAGACGGCAGCTCATCCGGAGCAAATACTTCATGGCGACCCTTTGGATCAGCTCACGGATCAGCCACTAGGCCTACTTTCCTTCCAAGGGAAGAAGCCATTCCGAGGCGGGAGCAAGGCCCTCTATGGGGCAAAGTATTGCCACAAGCTATGAAGATTTTATGGCACTTCCAAGGGAGATACGGGAGGCCATTACACTTGCCGAGTTCATTGGGGTGAGCAAAGGGAGGTCTAGGCCGGAGCCAAGACAAAATGCACCACAGAAAGAGGTGCAAAATGTGTTGGGGAAGATGACTTTCTCTACTTTTGATGGATCAACTAAGGGGACAACTAGGGCATGGATCCAAAAGTTGGATACATATTTGTCCTTGAAGCCTATGATGGAGGATGATGCCATCAAATTTGCAACCCTTCACCTAGAGGGGATTGCTCATGAGTGGTGGTTCCATGGATTGGTGACACAAGGGCACAATGAGATCCATTCCTATGATGAGTTTTGTAGAAGACTCATTGATAGATTTGATAGAGTTGACCCGGAAGTTCACTTTTGGGAACTTGCACAGATTGAAACAACAAGGCACGGTGGATGAGTATGTGGCTGAGTTTGAGACTTTCCATCATGATTACGGATGTCACAGAGAGGAGACTTGTGGTTCTTTTCATTGAGGGTTTGACCGAACCACTCAAGGGTTTGGTTAGAGCCTTTGATCCTTTGTCTCTTCAAGAGGCAATCAAAAAGGCTTTGGACCTTGAAGGTGTTGCCCCAAAACAGCAACAATCAGCGGACATTCCAAGGTTAATTAGAGTGGAGGACAGCCCAAAGGACCCTTGGGACAGCCTAGAAACCCTCCCTTGGACCAGCCAAGGAAGCCCTTCCAAAGGATGCCTATTATTCACAAGGAGTTGCCCAAAACCAGCAATGGAGGTGAGACTAGAAATGAGCTAGGAAGAAGAATTTGTGCTTCTCTTGCAAGGATCCAAGGACTCCGGGCATCGTTGTTTAGGTAAAGGGTAAAGTGCATTATATTGAGGTATTTTCAAATTGTGAGGATGATGAAAATTGTGTTGATAAGGAAAAGCAAGATAGTATACCGGAAGAAGATCCGGAAAGTTTGGATGGCACTCTTGCTACTTTGTCTAGTGCACCTAGTTATCATCCATTCTAGATGGAGGGTGACTTACAGGGGAAGGGGTCGAGTTTTGGTTGATGGTAAAGCCACTCATAATTTTATTGATGAGTGTTTGGTGGCCAGTTGGATTTGAATGTAGAAGACTTCAAGGGTTTCACGAGTTAAGATAGCGGATGGTTACACTATGCCATGCACAAGGTGTCCCCAACTCCTCTTCACATTGGGAAAACATGAGGTATGTTCTGATTTCTATTTAATTAACATGGCTGATATGAATCTTGTGCTTGGAGTCCAATGGTTGCATTCATTGGGAGAACTCACTTTCAATTACCAAAACATGGAAATAAGCTTTATGGACAAGGGTAAAAAGGTTACACTACAAGGTATGTTTCCGGAAACACCTCAAGTCAAGTACTTGGTAGAAGAAACTTTGTTATGAGAATCGTATTTTTGCTCTTTATCTAAGATAGCAGCAGATTGGAACATGCATTTCCAGCCGGGATCCTACAACCACTTCCCATTCCCACTCAAAAATGGGGAAGTATCTCTATGGACTTCATCACGGGGCTGCCCATGGTTCAAGGTAAAAAATTTCCATATGTTTTGGCTGATAGGCTCACTAAATATGCAGATTTTTATCATCTTCCAACCAAGTACAATGCACCTATAGTGGTTGATGTATTCTTTAAAGAAGTATTTAGACTTCGTGGGCTACCCAAGGAGATAGTGAGTGACAGGGGCAGCAGATTTATGACCATGTTTTGGCAAGAATTGTTTCACTTGACAAGTACCAAACTCACTCCTAACACTAGCTACCATCCTCAAACGAATGGGCAAATAGAAATAGTCAACAAATGGGTGGAAGGCTACCTACGGTACTACATTTATGGGCAGCAATGAGCATGGGTAAAATGGTTCTACATGGCTCAGTTTTGTTACAATACCACCTTCCAAATGTCTATCCGTATGTCTCCTTTCAAATTTTTGTATGGTTATGATGCCCTTTCCTTTGTTGAATTGGTGATAATGGATAGTAGAGTGCCAAGGGCCAAAGACTTGGTCCAACAAAGTCATGATATCTTGAAAGAGCTTAAAGAAAACCTCAACATGCCCAAAATCAGTAGAAGTTGTATGCAGATCAGCATAGGAAAGAGAGGCCATTTGAAGTAGTTGATATGATGTTTTTGAGGTTACGGCCCTATAGGCAATCTTCCCTCAAACAAAGTGGTGGATAAAAGTTGAAACCACGTTTCTATGGTCCCTACAAGGTAAAAGGAAAGGTGGGAAAGGTTGCATATGAACTTGATCTTCTGAAACATAGTAGAATACTATCGGCCAAATAATTTGCCGCTAGGAAAAATTAGTTTTTTTCACCAACGCTCTAGGACTAAGTCCCTCTTGCTTGGAAAAGGGAGGCTCCCTTTATTGTATGTAAATAAAAATAACTTTATGGTTGGCCAATAGGCCGGGGATCCAATAGGCACACTCCACTACACCTGCGGCAAATGCTTGCACCTCGTGCAAGGAAGAATTTGCAAGGAAGGTGAGATTGTGGGAGTGAGAAATTGAGAGAGGGGGTTAATATTGTAAGTAGGCTAAATCAGATTCTTACAATTATTAACCAGAGTTTATCAACACACAATTGGAAGGAAAAGCAACCTTGCTAATTACGACAAGACAAAATGAGGGAAAGGTTGCATATGAACTTGAGCTTCCGGAACATAGTAGAATATTGTTGGCGAAATAATTTGTCGCTAGGAAAAATTAGTTTATTTTCACCAACACTTTGGGACTGAGTCCCTCCTGCTTGGAAAAGGGGAGGCTCCTTTATTATATGTAAATAAAAATAACTTTGTGGTTGGCTAATAGGTCGAGGATCCAACAAGCACACTCCACTGGACTTGCGGCAAATGTTTGCATCTCGTGCAAGGGAAGAATTTGCAAGGAAGGTGAGATTGTGAGAGTGAGCAATTGAGAGAGGGGATAAATTATAAGTAGGCTAAATCAAATTCTTACAATTACTAACCAGAGTTTATCAACACACAATTGGAAGAAAAATCAACCTTGCTAATTACGACAAGACAAAATGAACCATGAACATAAAATTTCATTCATTCACTCATCAAAAGTTTTACTGATCTTCTTGGTCATACAAGATTGACATGTTCACAAAGCTGCAAATGAGAGAGAGAGGAAACATATGATAGGGAAAATAGAAGTGTTATCTTTGCTTGTTCTTTGTAGCTATCTACTCTTGAACTCACAAAATTGACAACCCCTTGAAATGAGGAAGTCATTACAATATATAGTTTTCAAAAATGACTCTTCACCTACCCCCCATGACTTTTCACTTGACTTTTACAACTTGTGACTTTTCATATTCCTAGGAAAGAAATTAAGTCCCATTTTTATTAATTGAGGGAAACTTATTACAATTTTCAACTATAGTCACATTTTAATGAATAAGACGAAAGTGAAAAGTAAACCCCCATGAAGAAATAGAACATGAGAGAGCAAAGTGAGGAAGGGGTGAGGAAAGAGAGAAGGGAGAAGATAGCTACTCGAACGAAGATGATGCTTCCGTCTAATGGAGACTTGCTTGCCGACGGACTTTTGGAGAGTGCCTATGGGAAGATCTCGATCCCTTTGAACTCCTTATTGTATCGAGCCGCTGTAAGTGCAACCTTCTCGGCTTTGAGGAATGTTCACAAAGCTGAAAGATTTGAGCCAATTCTCAAAGGTAGCATTGATGTTCTTGCATTTCTTGAACCACACTTAATGTTCCTTTGCGGTGTTTGATATAACACCCTTATCTCTGCAAGAGACTCCAGTGTGTCTTCATTGAAAGAAAATGGATCTTTGGCCTCCTTGACAAGCTCTTCAAATGGTTTCATAGATCATCTACTGAAGTGTTTTCATCAACCGCAGGTGCTCCAAGTTTTTGTACCTCCGCATTGACATCATCTTGCATCTTTGAAGTACACTCCTCATACGAGTCCAATTCATCAAGAGCACGGTTAAGTATCTCATATCGGATGACAAGAGTTATGGCCAACACTTGAGACAAATCTTCAAATGCGGAGCTGAATACATTCTTTTTCACCGGTGTGGAAGATTGACTTTCCCCATTTTCGTCTCCAATGGAAACACTTGGTCCCAATGCTCCTCTTTTTCAATTTCGTCTCTTGTCATCCTTACTTTTGTGGTAGTTGCACTCATGTACTCAAACAATGAAAGAATCTCAGGAAGCAACATTTTACCTTTTTCCAGAATCTTGCTCACCCACTTATCATTTGCCCTACCCTGCGTGGTGAAACCTTGTGTCTTTCTAATGGATTCCGGATCGAAGCTACTAATGGGAGTAACTTCTTGATTGGAAGAGACAGAGCAACATTTGGATCCATCAAAGTTTGCATGTAAGAGGTGAGGATTCTTACATGATTTCCAGGTTGTTCAATTTTCTCCTTATACTCTTCATTTCTCGCAGGAGGCGAGTTGAAGATTCTTTGAGCAGTGAGCATACCCCTCGTGCGTTTTCGGCCCTAGAGGAATAGTATTTATTTCATAATCGGACGGGGACATCTCAGCGATAGGCTTGATGATCTTAGGTCAAACTACCTCCATGTGCTTGGTTGCCCAGTGCCCGAAAAGGCGAGAGGCAACTTGAGCTTTCTTTCCTTTCTTTGCTTTCACCATCGCGAGATATAGCCTCGAAATCTGGAATCGCTTTACATTGGACCGTGCGTATCTCTCCTCCAATCATCTCTTGCACCCATGGGAATATATCAGTTGCTTCGGGCTCCACACTGGGTATTATGGCTGTTTATGGCTCTGAGTGAGGGGGTGCATCTTGGGCCGATTGAGTAGATCAACTGCGGTAGAAGAAATGCTCTGAGATCGTTGAAGGATTGGTAGTTGAGATGGATCAATTTCACCATGTTCCATACCCTCTACAGGCTCTTGTATTTCTCATGCCTTCTTGTGTGTCCTCCTATAGTGAGTGGATTCGGATTCCATTGACTTTCTTTTTGTTAGCCTTTTAGAGTGAGCGAGAACTTGAAGCTTTCTTGGTTTCCTTTGAAGTAGAGAGGGTAGATGTTTGTCTTTTGAGAGTCCTGAGACCTCCCACTCGATGACTACAACTCTCTTCTTCTTGAACCACTCTCTAGATCTCCGAATTACCAATAGTTTTGCGAGAAAATTCCCAAAGAGATAGGAAAAGATGCACCTTTCATTTTTTGGCACTTGAGTTTTCCATTAATATGGGCAAGTTTTTTGCAAAGCTCGAACATCAAGATCATGTCACCGAGGTATCTTGGAAGTTTTCGCGGCGAGATCAAATCCGAGATACTCGATGTACGAGAAAGGCGAGAAGCGTGTGAAGAAAGACCCGTATCTTTAGATCAAAGTGGCAGCTTGCGAAGACAATCTCAATTCAAGATTTCCTTTGAACAATCTTATGACAAACATGGTGAATGCATCATTCATTCTTGCAAAATGGTGATTTCTCTCTTTCGAGGTCAATTGTGGATACTGTCATAGGCGGGGCCTTTTGGGAAATGTTACGTGTGAGTCGAACCTAAATGATCTCGTACTGCAAAAGCATATACAAGTATGATGTCATTGCAAATTTCATGGTTCTTGGTAGTGGAGCAAGCGATAGTGGAGATTATCATTGATTATCGACCCCGATCAATCATTTGTTTTCCTCTCGATGATCGTAAGGATGAACAACGCCATCGATCCTAAAAATCCTTTGTGGTCTCTTCTCCCATCACCCGTCTCAGTAGGATGATTGTATCCGAAAATTCTTCATGAAATTCATGCCTAGACCAAGCCTTCGGTACACAAGAGGGCTTCCTTACTTGTTTCAACCATGACCCCAATGCAAGGCCTTGTAGGTATGATTCCATTTTCGACCATTCACCTGATGCAAATTCCTTTGAGATGATTACCATGTTGCTCCATGTCGAATCTGATCTGCGTGAAATTCGTTTGGGAGTCAAAGCCTTTGCTAGTATCAAATTATCATCAGCCCTTCTGATTCTTGTATCTGGCTCATAGTGTTGAGCACATGCCAACACCAATTTAATGCTACGAACAAATCTTGGGTGACCACTGCGCAAACAACACACTTGTGTACACTTTTTGTCTTCTACATGTTCCACTGGACCACCGAGCATTAGGTTCTTTAAATCCTCCAAGTCCATGTGAACAACATCGAGTGTCACCCACATCCGGATATTCTAATGATAGGGTTGAAATAGGCTCCAAACCTACAAATTGAACTTCATTATTGCAAATATCCATAAGATGAGAGAAAATGATGAAGACAATGAAACTTTTGCAACTAAAATGGACACTTTCTATTTTTAGTAAGTAGGAGCTAGGGGATGTTTTTTTTTATTTCTTGTTTTTTCTGTTCACATTCAATCTCTTTTGATGGAGGATGATCATTGTCATTGTGAGAATTTTGGTTTGATTTGGCATCCAGGACGAAAACCTTTGGTGTTTTAGAGATCTTGGAGGACGAAAACCCTCTTTATTTCCAAGGTTGGATTTGAGGACAAAAACCCTCTTATCCATAAGAGTTATTCCACCCGAACATCATATTTGTGCTCGAAAAATTGAAGTCATTTTCAGTTTGCTACAGTAAATTATGGAAGATTTCAGCTTGTAGAGGATTGGATCAAATTTTACTTGCAAGCAAATCATTGTTATTGCTGATTTTTAGAATTTATCATCATATGTTGTTGTTATTCATCATCAATATTCATTGTTTGGAGCGCCAAATTGAGGATAATCATTATTTACTATTGTTACTATAAAAATCAGACTTTATTCAAGGTTTGCTACTATCATATATCGCAACTATACACCGCCACCATTCCTTCTACTATCATCATTATCACTGCCCATATTTGTTGTCATATCATCTCTTAGAGGGTTTTGTGAGTTTTCATATCTAATATGAGTTTGATATCATTGTTCTCATTTAAATCAGCAAGTACATCCATGTTCTATTGTTGTTCTAAGGTTTACATTGTTGTATATTCATTAATCAACAAGTTCATTTGAGATCTATTGTTGTTATGAGGTTTACTATTGTTGTTCATTCACAAATCAGCAAGCATACTTGAGATCTATTGTTGCTCTAGGGTTTGATATTGTTGTTCATGCACAAATCAGCAAGCACATTGGTTGGAATTGATCATCTACATGCTAGATCTACTGTTTGATGCATTTGAGGGTTTATATCAGTATATGAGGGTTTGATTCAGCTACTTGAGATTGTGATCAACATTTGGTTTCATGTTTGTAATCATTGATGTTATCAGTTTGCATTGATATTTTGTGATGCTTGTAACTTTCTGTGCGGTTCACCGCTAGAAAGATATTTATTTTCTTGCACTTACATTGTAATAACGATTGGATGGCAAAGCTGCCAAGAGTTGCATTCCATTACCCGCCATTTTGGCATTGATTGTAAATTGTGCGGCTTGCCGCCAATAAGTTGCATTGATTTGCTTTCACATCCCGGTTTCTATATGCTCTCACCTTGCCCACATCGGGATCTTGGTGATCAAAAAGAGCTTGGGTTTGTGTTGATTGTTAAATTTTGGTGAATTTGAGCTAACCGACCAATTAGGGACATTACGGTGTTATCGAGTAGTGATCTTATCTCGCCTATTTGGGAAGGATTTTAATTTTTGTGATACGGATCTAGTGACAGAAAATGGCGGAATAAGAGGAAAAGATGTGGGAGAGGAGCTTTACAGAGCAGGGAAAAGACTTGAGCATCTGCCATAGTCAAAAGAAGATCTACTCAGCATTTTGGAAGAAGTGAAGAACTATTTATCCATGGTAGAATAATCACATTCTGAGGCTATGCAATGGGCAATAACTCCATCAATGATTTCTTTGGTTAAGCCCAAGCTTTTGAGACACCCGACAAAGAGGTGAGACTTGTAGTTATCACTTGTATTAGTGAAATTACAAGAATAACAACTCCTAAAGTTCCATACAGCAGCAAAACCATGAGGGAGATATTTCAGCTGATTGTGGAAAGTTTTCAAGGTCTAGATGACATCAAAAGCCTTTTTCTAGGAGGGTCACAATTCTAGAAACTATGGCAAAGGTCAGGTCATGTGTTGTGATGTTGGATCTTGAATGTAATGATCTTATTCTTAAAATGTTTCAACATTTCCTTGTAATTGTCAGTAAGAATCATGCAGAAAATGTAGTGGCTTCAATGCAAACAATTATGACTTTGGTCTTGAATGAGAGTGATGATATTTCCCAACATTTATTATCTGTACTATTGGCTAGTTTGGAGCAGGAAGTTTCACTAGTTGCACATACACTAGCTAAAAATGTTGTTGATCAATGTGCAAAGAAGTTGAAGCCATATGTTACAATTGAGGGACTTAGTGATCAACAGAAAAAGAGTTCTCCTATTGTGATGAGGGAAGAGGAAAGATCAGAATCAAAAGAAAAGGCTAAGGAAGAAATCAAGAAGCACGAAGAACAGTCAAATTTAGAGCCACAAGATATCATTGAGCAAGAACAGAAGGGACCCCACATGCAAGTTGAAGGTAAAGATCCTTCGATAGTAGAAGATGTTTTATTAACTTCTAATGATTGCATGTGTCAACAAGATATTGATGAAGTCAAGGTCGGAAAGGGCTTCACTTATTGGATGCGAAGAGTTCAAGATGAAGGAAGATGCACCAAATCTTGCACTATCCTTCGAACTTCCAAATGGTGAGCCACTGATTGGTTTTCAGAGTAGCATTATGGATGGATATATTTTTAGGAGAATATTTTGGTTAGCCCTAATTCGGGAGTTTTGAGTCACAAAGATGGGGGTGTTGAAGATATCTCGCAATTTCTCTTTCGGCAAAAGAAGGTGAGCATTTTGATTGCAACCTAAGGTATGAAAATATTTCAAATTTGTTGCTTTTCCTATTATGTCATTGCAAGATTCTTGTCATCATGGAGCATGCTTAAAAGGGGGATAGAGTCAAGGATACAACTTGCAGTATAGGGCATGAAGATTATTCTTGCATATGGGATCTGGTGATCTTTTGAGGGTCAAAGAGGATAGAGGCTTTGATATCACTATTGAATTCTTCATCTTTTGCATTTGGATAGAAAGGAAGTTCATGAGGAATCATATAGGGTATGTTGTGCATTCTAACAAAGTTGTGAAGGATCATGGCTCACGATTCGTAGATCACTCCTTGGAGCTAAGTCCCACACTTGAAGACAAGGTTATAGATGATGGCCTAACGGGGATAGTCACAACGGGATGCTTGATGTTGGATGATGGTAAGTAGAATGGGTGTCATTTTGATGTTCAAGATTTTATGACTAAGCATAGTATGGTGTTTTTGGAATCAAGCTACATACAAGTTTGCCACCCTTGGATGTATGAAGGAAAATTCACAAAGGATGAGATACTACAAGATGGCTTCACCATTCCTTGCATCACAAAGGCACAAAAACTTGTCAACACTTGGGGTAGACACAAGGTGTGCAATGACTCTTATGACATGGGCTTAGGTGAGATATCTTCTCATGATGGTATTTGGTCTACTTTGGATCAGCTTTGCATGGTGTTTGATTTTGCACTTCCAAGATTGCCATTGAGTAAAGAGTACCATCAAGAGTTAAGGAATTGTGTTGGATATATCCTTCCTATTGAGAAAGTTATGGGCACCACATGAATATTGATGCAAAAGCATCGTCACCAAGTTCAATGTACATATTAGCGTGATAGGTCAGGTCAATACTTGAGCTAGGAGGTTTAAGAAGTCAAGTTTGTCAAATAAGAAGCTATGTGATGTTTCATTTTGTATTAGAACAATCACGGTTGTATGTTGAAAGTTTATTTAGGACTCTAGGGAGGCATTGAAGTTAGTAAGGTCTCATGAAATTGCTCCTTAGAGCAATTCTACATTTTCCGCCAAAATCCCCAATTTGGAAATTCAAATTTGTTTATGTATATTAGAGGGTTTTGGTATGTAATGAGGGTCACAAATCTTTTATAAAGGATTCTTAGGATCCAGTAATAAGTTATAAATGTATTTTTACCCTCTAGTCATGTAAAACTATCCCAATATCTATCAAAAATACATGTCCTACGTTGGAGGAGGATAAAGCAAAGATATTGGGATAAGTCCTAAGTTTAAGGAGAGAATAATGTACAAGTTTAGGCATGTAGTTACAAATTGATAGAGCTCAAAGCATGAGAGTAGAAATCAAAGAAATTATCAGAACAAACATTAGTTGTAAGTTTCTACATAGAGAAGAAAGGTTGAATAGAAGTTAAAGGAAGGTGTGTGAAGTGTGAGACAGAATTTGTAATACTTTTGTAATGGAGTAGGTCTCTTAGACCTACAAGGATGTATATAATTGGAGTGTTGATTGTAATAAAGGATTCTTATGTGCGAGCTTGACCTTGTTCTCCTCTGATAATGAAGCTAAGGTATGATATTATGATGCTTTAGTTTTTGATTGAATAATAATATTGCCTCAAAACTAAATTGCAGGCTTGGGAATGTGTCTGTGTTGACATTCAAGACTGTGTAAAGGAGGATTGTGATTATTTAAGGCTCAAATCAACTAAACAGTGTGGTTGTAAAGCCAGAAGAGGTCTGTATTCTTCTCATCCATTCATAGAATCCATTGATAAGTTTGAAAGTTAATGTTCTCACTTTTTATGTTTTCTTAGTAGGGAAAAGAACAAGGTTTTATGAAGGGAACAGTCATGTCTGAGCATGTTTTATAGCATAATGAAAAGATTGGAAGGTTGGTAAAGGTGCTTACTACTAAAACAAACTCTTTAAATATCACAAAACAAATTATACTTCCTCTCGGCTTGTGTAAAACCAGAATTAAGGCACGCTTGGAAAACCGATTGTATCTTGAAAGTTAACTGATGAAAAATTCTAAGATTTTGTGAGTAGATGCGCCTTGGTATCAGGAATCCAATGAGTCCAGTTAGAGCTCGATTGGTTGAGAATCGAGGAGATATCGTCAAAATATAGTTGGTTACTCAGAAGAAAATACAGTTTGCACAGGCAGTTTGAGTTATTAAAGCTTTTGTGGTCAAGGGTGAGTTGTAATTGTATGAATTGAGTTGAATTATGTTAGTTAACACTGATCAAGCTTTGCGGAGCCATTTAGGATCAAAGTGAATGGAATTTCTTGTGTAAAGATCAACAAGGATTAATTAGGCCTAGAAGGAAAATCCAAAATTTAGTGTGAATTTGAGTTCAACTGAGTAAATGAAGAGCAAACTCAAGATTCAATACACAATAATCTTTTGTGCTGTTCAAATATTCATTATGAGAAACTTACAAATATATAGGGAGATGAGTCCCTAAATAATAGGAAACCAAAATGTCCTCAACCCAATACTATGTGAGTGGTTTTAACAACCCAACTCACTTACAAACAAATAACAATATGAGTTGTTTTATTAACAACTCATAAACAAACTTTTACACTTACATAATAATAATTACTCATGTAATTATTATTTACAATAATGGAGCACTAACATAGATTTCCTAACATTCCCCCTCTTAGTGCGAACATGGGGAAAACATCAATCTCGTACCTACACCTACTTTCATGAATTGGTGATTTTCACAAGACAACCACAAACCTAAATGATGGTTTTACATATGGCTTACCAAAAACCAAAAAGGTGGTTTTACATGTGGTTTACCACAAACCAAAAGATGATGGTTTTACATATGGTTTACCAACAACCAAAAGTGGTGGTTTTACAAGTGGTTTACCACAAACCACAAATGATGGTTTTACAAGTGGTTTACCAACAACCACATCACGATGTGCAATACTCTCATCAGCTCTCATCACATCTTACTTGGAATAACATAGGAAAGTCTTGCTCATACATAAAAAAAAATTTACTTACACAATGGAAATGGAACATTGGAATTATGTTCCCCCTCAATGTGAAATTTCCATTTATTCAAACAAGAACACTGCAAACTACAACACACTATGCACAATTGGAAGCAAACACACAACTGAAACAAAATGTTCCACCAAACCTTGATGCAGCCCCGTTGTTGGCAACTAACGAAAGGACATTGATTGTCCTCCAACCTCCATTTGCCTCCATCCTCCGATAGCCCGCTTAGTATAGAAAATCGTTAAAAGTATAGCCACATTCTTCTTTCATGGGTTCTTCCTCACTATCTAATTCTTCTTCTGTGATTATATTGGCTTCATTTGTTTTAAGTTTTCCATTGAGCAAATCTTTTGCTTGAATTCTATAGTATGTGGACATTTGTCCCTTTTTCTTACAGTAGAAACACTCAATTTCCCCTTCATTTTTAGAGAAATTCTTATGCTTCCTTTTCAAGTACAATGCGGTCTCTTCTTTTACATCTTCTTTAGTTCTTTTTCTTCGACTAGAAGAGCAAAAATCATATCATCCAATGAATGAGAAGGCATCGACCAAGAGTAAAAACAACATTGTTGTACTTAGGAAGCAAACTATTCAACAAAATGGATTTTGCATCCTCATTATCAACTTCAGCTTCAACTTCCACCAATTGTCTCATGAGGGATCGCAACTCATTGATATGGCTTAACAAACTGACTCCATCATTCATTTTGAATTTAAACAATTGCAATTTTAGAGAAAATTTTGCATTACAGCTTTACCACCAAAAGTTTTGTTCAACAATTCCCATATTTCCCTAGATGGTTTTTCCAAATCTACATGGTAAAGTTCAGAATCTAACAATGCAAGCCCTATTATAGCTTTAGCCTTATCATCTCTACTTTGTCATTCCAACAATTTATTGGCATCTATAGGTTCCTTTTCTTTGCCACATACTATTCCTTGTAGATTTTTATTCATTAATTGCATTTGGATCTTCACTTTCCAAGTATGAAAGTTGATCCCATTGAACTTATCTACTAAAATCCCCATTGAATAATAGGGAATTCAAAAACTAACAAATGATATGAATATTAACTCACTTTTGTTGTTCTTACACATGAATCGATGTCGATCTAATAATTGTTGTCAATTGATCAAAGAATCGATGCCGATCTGACGAATCGATGCCGATCTACATAATCGTTGCCGATCGAAACAAGATCGATGTCGATCACCATAAAAAAATTGTGACACAACTTCAGACCAAAACGAGCCGACTCTCGTACAACAGTCAGTCATCGATGTATGCAAAAGCTTTCAAACTACATATATCATGCAACACTCTTGCTCGATGCCAAATGAAGAGCAAATTAAAGATTCAATACACAATAATCTAATGCTCTGTTCAAATATTCATTATGAGAAACTTACAAATATATAGGAGATGATTACCTCAATAATAGCAAACCAATTTTGTCCTCAACCCAATACTATGTGAGTGGTTTCAACTTTCAACAACCCAACTCACTTACAAACAAATAACAATATGAGTTGTTTTATTAACTCGATAAACAAACTTTTACACTTACATAATAATAATTACCCATGTAATTATTATTTACAATAATGGAGCACTAACATAGATTTCCTAATAGTAAAGGGCCTTTTGAATTATGATGAGACATGTTGAATTTGCTTTATAAGAACGTTTTTGATTGATAAGGATCCTTGTTTAGATGTTAAGATAAAAAGTTACTTAGAAGACCTACTTTAGGCTTAGTAGCCCTTAGAAACTTTTTCAAAGTAACAAGGTACTGGCTGAGATATAACATGTGGAATCTCTTTGAGCAGGTTGACAGAGATTGTTCATGAGTAAAGCAGTCTTGAGTGTGTTGCTAAAGCCTCAATATCTTGCTTAACCATTTATAACTCCTGAATTCCTTTAGATTCCTTGTCGCTCTTTTAAGTAATTTGCTTGTTGAGCTGTTTATGGGAGGAATCGTCTCAAGAATGGGATTCTTCTTCAGTAAATCAGTATAATAAGTTTCTTGTAATCCTAATTAACAGAATTGAGTCCCATTCCTTTGAAAGAAAGGTGTAATTCAAGATGAAGAACTTTAATAAGTGCTTAGATGGTATAGAAGGTATTTTGTAGATGAATAAGTCAATTTAGTGGCAGAACTGGATATGTATTCCACTTTGATTCTGAATGCAAACTGAATCTCTATAGTTTGAAGGACAAGTGCTTGACGAAAAGCCTGAGTGTGGTTACAAGAGCAACTAAGTCACATCAAAGACCTCAAGAAGAAGTTCACATGAATATCAGAGTAGCGCAGCATAAGCATGGTGGAGTAACTTCAAATTTGGATATTTGTGCAAAGGATCATCAACAAGATATGAAGGAAACAAGTGGTGATAGTATCCTATCATCAAATGTTAGAGGGAACACACTTAGGACAGCTACTCTGAGCCTGATTTTCAGCCTTGATGTTGTTGTCATCACCATTATCAACCACCGCATTACTTCATTTGCACTCATACAAGTGGATTTGCAGGGATTTCCAATCATGGGAAGGAGTACTTTTCAGTTTGTGACTACTAATGGAGAGTTTTCAGCCCTTACATGGCTGCCCACCACTTCTACATTGATCACACTGCTGAATTTTGCACAGGTTTGTCATTTTTACAGTTGTTACACCATCTTTATATTGCTGGTTTTGATGATTTCAGTCATGAACAGCTGCAAGTTTGCACATTTTAAGGGAGTTTCAACGCTGGATGAGGTTGGTAGAAGGTTTCAGCTGAAGGGAACCATCATTTCAGCCACCATAGTTCTGATTCGGATGAGATTCCAGTTGGTTTGTGGCTGTTGTAACTTGTTTCCAGCCCATACACAGTCTGATTTGCGCCATATTTTGGAAGGTACAGCTTGCAACATTATTGAAGGATCCATTGGAAATCAAGGTTTTGGTTATGAAGCTCTAATAAGTGTTCAATTCTTCACCACATAGGAGAAGCCAAGTGGTGCAACAAAAACACGGTGGTGAGTACATGTGTCATCCATTGGCCTTGTGGGAGTTTATGGATATTTTAATGCATCATCAAATCGAAGAGGATCATCTTGAAAGTGAGTTGCATTCCTTGTCTAATACTATTTGGGATTGGAAGGAGACTCTTTGGGATCTCATCACAGACAATATTGTGTTGTGGATCATGCACACTTGTTGGCCAAATTGTTTCCTAAGTTGCAAGGGTTGCATACAATCGGTGTGGGTAATGGAGTTGGGGGATGTGGTACTTGTTGGCCCAAGTTGCTTCACTTGACAAGCATGGGATCCAGACTCTACAGGTGCTCCATCATGATCCATAGTTTGGGCAAGGTGTTGTTTGATCATCCTAATCTACAATTGCTCAAGGGCAAGCAATTTCGGGAAGAACAAATTGTCATGTCCCCTTTTCGAAATAAAATCATGGAGAAGACCTCTAGCCTATCCCCATTTCCCGTAGGCTAAAGGGAGAATCAAGGAAATGAATTATAATGTTATTTTAAGTTGGGCCCGGTAATTTTCCACTTTTGGGGCAACTTAATATAAGATTATAATTTTAAAGTGTTTCTAAACACTAGTATTAAATAAAAAGTATTTTTAAATACTAAAAATAAAATAATAATAAAAAAGTATTTTTAAATACTTTAAGGACCCAAAAAGGAAAGGTTTATAAGGGGGCGCTTGGCTCATTTGTGCATCATGATTTCATATGACATTTCTTCATTGTGAGAGCTTTGGCTTGATTTGGCACCCAAGGAGAAAACCCTTGGCTGTTTGGAGATCTTGGAGGACGAAAACCCTCTTGGTTTCCAAGGTTGGATTTGAGGACGAAAACCCTCGTGTCCATAAGAGTGATTCCACCCAAGGATCACATTTGTGCTCAAAGAATTGAAGTCATTTTTCAGCTTGTTACAATGTCGCTATAGTAAATTATGGAAGATTTCAGCTTATAGAGGATTGGATCGAATTTTACTTGCAAACAAATCATTTTTATTGCTGATTTTTAGAATTTATCATCATATGTTGTTCATCATCAATATTCATTGTTTGGAGTGCCAAATTGAGGATAATCATTATTTGTTGTTGTTACTATAAAAATCAGACTTTATTCAGGGTTTGCTACTATCATACATCGCCACCATACACCGCCACCTTTCCTCCTAGTGCATGACCATTGTACAACATTGTCGTTGGCCATATTTGTTGCCATATCATCTTTTTGGAGGGTTTTATGAGTTTTTGTGATATCCCCTTTTGGGATATTATTCAAATCTGCAATTTGACTTAGTAAATCAACTTTAGAAGGATTAAACCCTCCTAGTTTGACCTCAAATAATCCAATGTTATCTTGATACAATCCAAATGGGAATAGAGTGAGCCAAGGTGGTGGATTAGATGGGAGAACCAATTAGGAAATTAATCTCTTCAAATCTGAAATTTATTGCAGCAATAATTAATTAATAAATGCACTAGACCGCTGAAAACTTCAAAAATTAATAACTTGCTCCAAACTCAATATTTTCCTATCAAACCAACGCCAACAGATTCTTCATATTTTTAGCTTTCCAACAAGCTATGGAACATAATTTTTCGATGAGTAGAAGGCATGTAAATCAACCCACGAAATCTGAAACTGTGTAGATGAAACCCTGGCACATAATAATTAAATATTGCTCACAGACAACTGAAACTTGGAAAATTCATAACTCCTTCAATACTTAGTGTTTTTCCATGAAACAAGATGCAAAATAAACTAGAAATTTAGGGTTTTCCACTGCATTAAAGATCTGAATTTTTGAGCAACTAAACCACTTCAAATCTGCCCCAGAAATCTGATTTCAAGTCGCTAGGGTTAGAGAAAATTAATTAATTAATTTCCAGCTCTTTCCTAGCCTCCAAATACACCAAAATATTAGCCCCTTGATCTGAAATAATTAATAACACATGGCAGATTTCATATCTAGCATTTATGGCATCAAAACATGATCAAACCATCACTATTCCAAGTCGCTATGGCTGAATTAATTGCAGCATTAACAGCAGATCATTAGCACTATAAAATCCTTCCAAAAGCACTTAAAATGGAACCCCAACATGCAGATTTAACTCAGCAAATTAATGCACCAACACATAAGCCAAGTCGCCAATGTTAGAATGGAGAAAACAATGCATCAAACACACTTCAACACAATAGAGCACAATAAAGAGAACAATAGAGTTCAATATCTTCAACAATGGCTCCAAGTGAAGCTTACAATGAAAGAGAGAGAGAGCTAGGGCATACATCCCATTACTCCAAGCATGGAGTGAAATCAAAAAGATTCATCAACATCACCCTTCCCTCAATGTCAAAACATATATTTATAGATTTCTCCTAGGGTGGAGCGACTCCCTTTTGGAGGGAAAACCATAATTTGAAATTATAAGGCATGCTTATAATTTCCCCTTTTTATTTTATTTTCCCCCTCTATGTGTGGCGTCCCCTTTCTAAGGGTTTTTGTCATTAAAAGCCACTTAATATTATTTAATTAATTCCCTTTTAATTTTGTATTTTTGGGAATTAAATTAAATAATAAATTACATTAATTGCTCAATAAATATTCTTTTGTGAGCAATAATACAAGTAAGTGGAAAAACCACCTAACATCCATAATTAAATGAGAACTAATAATTAAATGAATATTGCTTTATAATGACAAATGATTAAAATCACTCTCCAGGCAATATCATTCAATTACTAGCGTAGTTTTCCCTTTGCAACATCCCAAAAGCCCACGGGAAAAATAGGCTAAGGATCTTCAAAAAGGGGGCATTACAGTTTTTAGATTTAATATGAGTTTGATATCGTTGTTCTTATTTAAATTAGTAAGTACATCCATGTTCTATTATTGTTCTAACTTCTAAGGCTTATGTTGTTGTATATTCATTAATCAACAAATTCATTTGAGATCTATTGTTATTCTAAGGTTTACTGCTATTGTTCATCACAAATCAGCGAGCACATTAGTTAAAATTGATCATTTACATACTAGATCTATTGTTTGATGCATTTGAGGGTTTATATTAATATATGAGGGTTTGATAAAGCTACTTGAGATTGTGATCAGCATTTGGTTTCATGTTTGTAATCATTGATGTTATCAGTTTGCATTGATATTTTGTGATGCTTGTAACTTTCTGTGTGGTTCACTGCCAGAAAGATATTTATTTTCTTGCACTTACATTGTAATAACAATTAGATGGTAAAGCCACCAAGAGTTGCATTCCATTACCTGCCATTTTTGCATCCCGGTTTCCGTATGCTCTCACCTTGCCCACATCGGGATCTTGGTGATCAAAAAGAGCTTGGGTTTGTGTTGATTGTTAAAATTTGGTGAATTTGAGCTAACCGACTAGTTAGGGACATTAGATGGTGGACCCTACACCACTCACAATAAGTGGTGGGTAGAGATTATCATAGGCCTTCCGGAGGACGAAAATGAGGACCATGCCAACTAGTTAAGATAACCACATTAAAAGAAGTGTGGAATTTTCTGGCTAGATTGGGTGAGAGGGTGTTGCAAGAGAATCACGTGCAAATTTCAAACAAGTTGGAAGAAGTCTGCAGAAAAAGGGATTGAACAATGTGCAAGATATTATATGGATCCCTACCAAAGATGGGTCGAACATAGGGATGTATCTGATAGTGTTGATGCTTGAAAATGCAATGTAATAGAAGTATAAGGATTCTAGACAAGTGTGAGGCCAAAGCTTTAGATAAATGATGCCCAAACTTTGAAAATCCTAATCCAAACAATGAAATGCGGCTAGATTAGAGAGCTGGGATGAGAAACAAACAAACTAACTAACTACTTCTAATGCAAGAATACCAAACCAATATAAACTATAAACGAAACATAAACAAAGAAAATCTTTTGATCTCAAATGCGGTATGAAAAACCAAGGCTGATATAAAAAAAGGTGAAGCTGGCATCCACAGAAAAGTGACCTTCAAGAGGACTTATCGCATATCCTTCACAAGAGAGACACCAAACCAATGAAATGTGCTTAACGTAACTGTCTTAAGCTAATCTCAACCTGCAAATAAAGCTCTAAAAGCACAGAAACAACAGTACATGGTTGTACTAACGATTTTTCGATCCTTTGTGACCTCTAAAACTTGCATTAACATAGACAAAGGAAGACATTTGATCTTGTTGGGAAAAACTAGAAGAAATTGGAAGAAACTTAAGGAAAATGAATTGCCAAGGGAACCTATGCCTCTTATTATCCGTTTCTGGCCCTTGGTTTTCATTACAAGTGATAATGGCAAAACCACCAACAGCAGCAAGGTGAAACTACAATGCCACAAACACAACCACCATGGCAATTGGGCTTGAGTCATGGAAGTTGCATACATGCCCTGGCAGTTTCATAGCCTTCTAAAGGAGAAAAGGGGGAGAAAAGACGACAAAATAAGGAAAACTAGGGAAAGCCAAAGACATTGAAAAAGGGCCAGGACATGCTCGGGAGATTGACAAAGTTGAACTAGAAGAAAGGAATCAAGGATAAGCATCTGAAAACGTTGAACATGGTAACATGCCGCATTTTATATAAAGGAGGTCTATCAGCCAGCAGATGAAAATGTGACACTCGAAAAAAAAATCAAGTGCATGCAGGGGTGTCATACACCAAATGGCGTCTCACTTGGCAGTGACCAAAATATTACCATTAGCTTTAGCTTTTATTAGTAGTCAAATCACACGGTTGATTCATAATAAATATTATGACAACAAGATCTTAACATGCTGGTAACAAATTGAAAAATTTCTTTCCTTTTCAGCAAGGCTTTATCTGGCTCACAGCTTCATCAATATTCTTCAGTTTTACGTGCATATTTATCTGCTTCATTTTAATCTCAAAGAAATTGGGGACTGGAACCATTACGATGGGCTTGGAACTGTCAATTTCCAGTCAGGATTGCAAAGCCATTTCAAAGGGATTATATAGGAAGTCCAATGATGTGATAAAATTTGTGTCGATACATAGAATTGATGGTGTGTAATATTTCAGCTATATCTACTGTAGCCAAAATCAGTTTATTTTTGCAGTAAAACAGTGAATGTTTTCTGCAACCTCATCCAACAAGAGCAATACACAAGACACACAAGAACCTTGATTCTCAATACAAAGGTCTAAAAGAGGGAAAACTTCATGAAGAATACTAACAGACGAAATTTCAAGTATATGGTAGTGTTCGGAAAATAGAAATACACGAGTAGGTCAAGCATTTTCTAAAATAATTATTAGACTGTACTTCTATTAGCCTCTGTATCTATTCAGTATTCTATATGAAAGCAAAACCTGCATTGTCATTTAAACAATCTTTCGCAGATTTAACCAAAGATATCTGAAACAATATAAAGTTACATAATCTTCAATGTCCTACAACAAATTCCTTCCAATATTGGAAATAAGAAAACACTATTTTACTAGAGTAGCATTCCAAGAATGCCAACAAATTTGAATAGTCGTAACTTACCAGCATGTCAGGCACATCACCTAGAATATTATGCTTGTTCCTCTCAGGCATCTCATGAGTCGTGACATCTTGTTGATTTCCCACAAAACACATAAAAAGGATTTTTTTCGTTAGAAGGGTATCCATCAAATCAACTATATGAAAGCATAAAAATTATTCCGTAGACGTAAAATGATTGACCTGAATCCATGCTAACAGATAATCATAGAATTTAGCATTACTGACCCAATACTTATGATGCCCAAACACTCTGGCTTCAACTCACAACTAGGATTAATCCAAAATCTTTGCTATACAAAAGACCAGTCCTCTTTGAAAGGTTGAACACATCTCAGCTCTAAAGAACTGAGCATTGAAACTCATTTAACATTTCAAGTGAAAGAAACAAATAACAATGTTAAATCTTTCCAACTGATCTCTCTGCTTGGGAAAATTTTATCGGCATTATGTTAACATCAAAGGTAAACTATATCATTGATATGTAAAACATAGAATTTATAATGAAACTATCTGACCAGACAAATTCTTGAATCCTAGATTAGGGTAGCATCCACAATTAATCTCTGTGACATCCACTGCTTGATCAAAGCATCAAAAAAGTGCATAAAATTATTTTGATAACTTCAATATGTGTGCAGCTTCCCATGCATAAGACAAAGGCGCAAGCAATTTAGGCTAGATGCATGAAAGTTGTCTAATAGGTTCCATGTTTGAAGACGGGCATTAAATGAAATTAAAGAATCCACCAGATGACAGAATGACTATTCTGATTAAATTACTCTAAAATAACAATCCTCTGTTGATCAAACAAAAACAATACTCATAATATTAGACAAAAAAGCAGAGAGGCAAGCAACAAAATGATTAGAGAGAGGATAAGGAAAGATAAAGAGTTAGCCAAGAAGAAAGGAATAGTGTAAACGAAGAAACAGATCTGGGAGGCAGGGAAGCAGGCAAAGGTTTTTGAAAAAAAGGGAAGGAAGAGATTAAGGATGAAGAAGATGGTGAGGAACAGAAGCGTGAAACTAGCAACAGAATTGGAGAAAATTAAATATCCAAATGAAAAGTATCAAGGAGAAATAGATCGGTATTTGCACAACAAATTAAGAATTTGTGTAACAACGCAAGCTTTTCGGCTGTTCAAATTGATGAAAAAATTAGCAAGTAAATTTGAAGAACTCAGATTTTCTTCGAGGTAAATCTTCTTTAATGATTTAAATTGTGGATTCAAGGAAGAGGTAAATCTCCTTTAAGAATTTAAGCTGTGGGATTAAACCTTTAAGGTGACTCCATGAATTTGGTAAATGCAATAAAAATATCTGAGACTTGGAAGCTGAATGAGATTGTGCAGGAGCCTCTTGCAGTTGCAAATAGCTTTCCAAAAAGCACATTTACTTCATTCAATTCCTTGGGAATGATTTGGCTGCCTCCTTTTGAAGATGAATTTCCGGGAAAATCAACAGTAAAGGTAGACGGAAATGTATGCATGTATATTTTCTAAAATAGAAAGTGAAAGATAAAAGAAAAACAGAAAAGAAAGAAAATATAAAGGATTTATATACAAATGGGGATTATTTCCAGGATGATTTTTAAAATCCTAGGTTTTGATTAGAATGGGAGTGAAACCTTTTCTAAAATCCCTCCCCTCCTTACACCTCATATACTGACATGAAAGTTGTGATGTCAATCATTATGAGAGAGTGTTTGGGATTTCATTCCCTTATGCACTTAGCATCATTCTACCACCCTTTCCATTTGAACAATGGCTCTATCTCGATCAAAGGTGTGTATAGAATAAAAGCTTAGTGATATGTGCCTGCATTCTTCAAGCTTCCCATTTTGTCAACATAAGTTTACCCCACGCAAACATTTTCCTTTCTTTCCTATTGTTGGTGGAAACCCTTGTGTGGTTTGTTTGGGCATGGTTTGTTGGGTATGAATTTGGCCCCTCCTATCTTAACTTGGGCCTCCATTCCTTGATTCTTAGTCCCCTGCGAAAGAAGAATTTGGTGCTATGATATTGAGGACTGGTTGGATTTTTCCACTTTGTGAGGACTTAGATTCATAGTTACCTAAGACTCCGAGACGGGGAGGCATCGGGCCATAGGGACAGGGTTTCCAGATGGCAAAAAAATTCAGATTACAGGGGAGGCGAGGGACGGCTGGGGGACGGCTATTAAAATAATATATAAATATTAAAAATATATAATGGGTCCCCTAACCTGAAAAAAAAAAAACATGAAAGGTTATAATTTCAGCACCATAGCTAGTAATGTTACCAAAGGGCCTGTAACATGCCAACATCTCTTTATCATGTCACTTATATGATTATATCCTCGAATTAAAAAAATAGCTTTTTGGAACAGTAGAGGCCATGCAAACTACATGAATAGCCATCCATAGAAAAAACCGGCTAAGGTAACTGAAAAACACTAAAAACTTAAATACAAAGTTGGCCTCTAGAACATCCTAAGATACTAAAAAGCCTTGTGATGTCCCCTTTTAGGACGATTGGGAATTTGCAACAAATAATTAAAAATCAACTCAAGAAGGATTAGATCCTTTTGAATCAACCTAAAATAGCCCAATGTCAACCAATTACAACCCAAATGGGGTTGGAAGTGGTCAAGGTGGTGAGCTAGATTGGTGGAGACAATCAAATTTTTATTCTTCTTAATTCTGATTTTTATAACAGCAGTGAATTAATTTAAAATAGTTGCAAACAACTGAAAACTTCAAAAATGCATAACTCTCTTGATACTCAGTCTTTTTGCACGAAACAAAGTGCACAATAAACTTGAGATTTTTCCCTTTCCAATGAACTAAAGATCAAATTTTTCTGAGCACTAAAACCCGTTCAAAATAGCACTTAAAATCCCAAATCTGGGCGCTAGGGTTAGAAGAAATTCAATAAATTAATAACCAGCACTTCCCTTAATTGTTTTCATCCTCCAAGAGCTTGTTTTGATGTACAAAATACCAAGGAAAAATCTGAACTGAAATCACAATATTTAAGCATCAAAATGTGTCACAAACCCCTCTTTCCCGAGTCGTTATGGCTGGAAATAACCAACAAGGCCAGTGAAGAGAAAAGGAGCATAACCAATGACTTTCACCTTCTAAACTTGGCGCAAAAGACTGAAATAAATCAAGTAACAATGGCAGATCTGAAATTCACTTGTTTAACCCTCAAAACATGCAAACAAATTCAGATTTCCCTCAACAATCAATTCGCTAGGGTTAGGAATTCTTTCCCAAGCAATTCACCACACAATAGATGCAACACAACACTAATGGATCCTCAAATCTGAATTCAATTCCACTCTAATAGTTTTGCAAGAGAGAGAAAGCAACATCAACAACCTAAGGCATACATCCCATTTCTCCAAGCATGTAGTGATATCAAATGATCAAATCAACATACCAAATGATGGCCATGCAACCTACTTTTATAAGATAAGGGGTGCAACATTCAAATGGCCGACCTATCCCTTTTTTCAGGGAAAAACATAAAACTTGATTAAAATACTTAAAAGACTCACTTAATGTGCACTTTATTTAATTTCTTAATTTAATATTAAGAAATTATATGCATGTGTGCTTTTTAAGACTAAGTAAGACTCCCACTTGTAGCGCTAGGCATGCCAGGGTTCTGATGCAAACAACAGACATCTCAAAACAATCCCCTAGCTTCATCCTCAAACCCACGGGGAGAGAAAATGGGTTAAAGGTCTTCCATTCTTCGTCTTCGTAAATGTCCCAAAAAAGGGGACATTACAAGCGTCCAACATCATACAAAAAGAGGCAGAAAGACTTGCACAACAAAATTTTGAAACTAAAGAAATCCTTAAAAATATGCATGTGAATTTATTGATCCTATTCCTATGTATAAGAAAGGCTTTAAAATGTAAAATAACAGCAACCTCTCGTTAGAATATCTTCTTTTAGAACCTACATAAGACAGAAAAAAATCCATTTCTTGGGAAGGTAAGTTTGCATGGGAAAAGGATTAGTTTTCATTTTCCTCTTTTCAAAGTCATAATCCTTTATGTTTTTTATTTTTTTGGGACTCTAGGGACTTCGGGACGTCCCTAGCCATCTCGGGGACTTCATGGCGTCCCTGTTGGAGTCCCCAAAGTCTCAAAGCACTGGGGCGTCTTGGGTGTGTTCCCTAAAGTTAGGGGACGTCCCCTTCATTTTTGCATTTGGGGGTGCGTGGGGGAGGGGGTGTTTCGTCCCCATCCCCAAGCACTCGGGACGTTCGAGACGGCTTGGGAATGGGGGTGCACGTCCCCGCATAACACTTTGCTTAGATTAGACTTGTTAAGAGAGAGCAAAAGGATGCATGGTGGTTTTTTTCAGTAGGGGTCGTAGTGTCTCTGCCGAATAAGCAGAGACACAATCCTTCCTCTCTCTCCTCTATCCTTTGTCCTAGATCTCTTCTACCTTTTTCTTTGTTCTTTGACTAGCCCCCAAACGAAATTGCAGTTTTTGAACATTTTCTAGAATGATATTTCGGTTATGGTATAGTTGTACAAAATTTTCAGACTTAAGGTGGTGATAGTTCCCCCTCCCTTTCCACATGTCATGTGGGTATCTGTTGAGGATTGATTTTTGTGGGATGAGGCTTGGGAGATGATCAATTCTGTTTGTTTTCACTCGCCCTTTTCCCGTTTGTGGTTAATGGTTTGACCCATGCTTTAAAGAGGTGTTTGGAGCATTTGGATGTGGTGGGGTTACATCTCTACCTAACGGAAGAGACACGGCCTCACCTTCCTTAAATTTCTCTCTTCTCCCTTGACATTTTGGCCTCTCTAAGATATCTAGCATAAAGAGGTTTAATAATTGATGAATGGAATTTTTAAAGATGACAACCACTATTAGAAAGGTTTTATTTTATCTCATTTTATACTTGTCAAAAAATAAATGAAGATTCTCAAGCCTTTTCAGAAAGGCCTGAATTAGGTTTAGGGCCTAGAATCCTATGAGTCTAAGCCCTGCTCCTGCAAAGCTCATTTCTGCCTCTAAACTTTTCTCAGCTTCATGTATCCTTTTGGTAGAGGACATAGTCCTTATTTTAATATTTATGGTTGTTTTCTTCCTCTCTACCTTTTTTTTACATGTGGTTGAGAAATGAGAGAGCACGAGAGGAATGAGAATGGTGAGTTTAGTATGTGGGTCTTTTCTGTGATCAGAGTGTGCATTATGGCACCATGATGCATCGCAGAGTGAGTGTGAAGAGATAGTGTCTACATAAAGCATTTCTAATGAAGTAGTCTGGGTCATGAGGCTGCAATGAAAATCATCAAATGGGGAGGGTACTCTGTAGATCGTAAGTGTCTATATATATATATATATATATATATATATATATCCATTTTTAATCTGTGAATGATTTGCTTGGACAGATGGAAGTAATTTCGTAATATGCTCGTATATCTCAAGAGAAAAAAGAATCTTTATGATAGGATTCAGAATTTACACATGGTGTCATTATTTTCATTTATCTCATCATTTTCTGCTTGGAGTGACTTTGGTGGGATATTTCTGTTTAATGGAACCTGATGTGAAAAGATTATAATTTTCTATTTCACTTTGAAGACCATTTATTTTTCATTCAGGCACCCCTTAAGTGAGGGTGTCCTTTTCACGTGATCCTATCAGCATTCATTTTATGAGGGTCTGGGTCCCCTTAACCTCAGGTATACTTTGCAAAAATATCCATATCAAGCTGGTTGTAGACTTGGAACAAAATCAAACTTTAACCACCATGATTTTTGGAAAATCGTACTTATTAAATTGATATGGAAATTTTACAAATATAAGTTTATGACTCAAGATTGGGCTCTATAAGAATATCATCAGAATATAACCAAGTTTTGACTATCTCACAGCCAAAGTAAAGATCAAGTCTATCTAGGACAAAATCTAGAGCTACTCATCAAAACTAGCATATGGAAATATAAAACAGATTAAGGACCATTTAACTTTATATTTTTGGCATCATTTTTGGCACCAGCATCCTGTTGGAATATGTGAACAAGGAAGAATAAAGAAGAAGCGGATTGCACACCAGGGAAAAAGTGTGTATAACTGACTAAGAAGAGATCTTAGATTGTTTATATGACTGGACATAGTAACATCATCGGCCATCTTGAATCGAAACAGTTGAAGCTTTAAAGAAAATTTAGCATTCACTGCTTTTGCCCCAAACAATCTATTTAAAGTGTCCCATATTTCTTTAGACGATTTGTCCAGATCTACATGATGTAGTTCCAAATCAGAAAGCGCAAGACCGATAATAGCTTTCACTTTATCATCTCTGGTCTGCCAATCCAGTAATTTATTTGCATCGATGGGTGCTTTCTCTTTCCCATTTACTATGCCCCACAAATTTTTAACTAGTTGCATTTGTATTTTCACTTTCCATGTATGAAAATTTAGACCAGAATATTTTTCTACTGGAATTTCCATATTGAAGATAAAATAAAAAAATACGATTGCATAAAAAAATAGAGAGCAGAATACCAGTGCCCTAGAAAACTGAAAATGTCCTGATTTACGATTGTATTTGTGTCTTGTTTTCGTGGCTATTTCGTGCTCGAAAATGCTGTATTTTTGTGGTTATACTGCTCGTGCCCTAGAACAAAGTCTTCAACATGCTCCAGGAAGCCCACGAAAGGCTCCACGATGCCACGAAATGCGTCAAAAATGCTGCGAAAAACCCTGACTGTATCTTGCGACTGGTCTGTGACTGTATCTCGTATATTCCACGACTATATCTTTTGACTAATCTGTGACGATAGTGCCCTGGTCTATGTGCCCTTATGCTCACGACTGCAATGTCTTCGTTTTGACTGTGACAACAGTGCCCTCAAATTTCCTTCAAATCAAACTTCGTGCCCTTAATGGGACTGATCTTCTTTCCTTCTCTTTCCTTGCTAACCTGGCTCTGATACCAATGTTGGAATATGTGAACAAGGAAGAATAAAGAAGAAGCAGATTGCACACTATGGAAACAGTGTGTCCGTCATTATATTATGAATGATGTAGTTACAAAGCGGTTGATATAGTTAGAACCATCTTTTAGTTAAATAATTAATGATGTCCTTATTAATAAGCCTTATATTTTAACACATCCCGCATATCAAGTGAGGATGAAGGTCAATCACCAAATATAACAGCCCCATGCACCAATATATGAGGAAAAATATTTCCAGCATTTGGAGCCTTACTGGTATGAGCAGAAGAAAAACCAGCATCAACATTGTGCTCTTTTCTTAAACTTGCTTTTGGTCCAAGTTTTGGAGAATAAGTTGTGTCCCCATTGGCAGAAGGCCAAACATCTGAATTCATCAATGATTTGGGGGTGTCTATTTTGTACTTAAGTCCAAGACTTTGCATTAAGTCAGATACAGTCATAAATAAAGATATGATCAAATGATTTTGTCTCAGTTTATGTTCTATTTTTGGGTAATGTACAGACCACTTTTAGTTATGTCTTGGTCATTTGGGTAGTTGATGATGGTTGGGTGCAATCGCCACACCCATTGGAAAGACATGTATATATGGTCAAATCTTGGACAAAGTTAGTGGGCTCTCATATGCTCTTCCAGGTGTACCATCATTTGATGTACGTTGCATGCAAATGAATATAACTAGAAATTTCCCATAAGGTGCAAAGTACACTAGGAGGTATGTGATTTTTATTTTTAAATGTGAAATGCGTGTCAATAAAACCCCCACCCCACCATATGGATGACATCAAGAAGGTTTATAGCTACCATATTCCAAGAAAAAAAAACATCGAAAAAAGCAACTATCTTCTAATTAAACATCAAATAATTTGTCACACAGATTCAATAATTTTTGTATTGTCAGTCTGCAAATTGGACATGGAATAAAAAATAAAATCATCAAAAGAAGACAAATTTGATAAATCTTCAAATTCCAATAATAAAGAAAGAAGGATACTTGCTATCCAAGGCATAGGGTTCCAAAGCCTAAGTCTAGGATAGGGTATGAAGTCTTACTAGTACCATGATTGTAAGAAGAACAATAAGAGATAATGTTCATATAGAGAAACATAAACTAGGGTTATATGATCTAGATAAGGGTTGTAAGCCAAAGGGCGGATGTAAGGTAAAGGCTGATATAAGAATAATGTAATAGACAAAAAATATGCTACTCTACCTAATCTAGAACATGATACATCAATCATAATCAATCAAATCATAATATAACATAAAAGAAAATGGAGGTTGGAAATACTTACCTTTGTGAAAACACCATTGGCAAATTAACCCTCCTTGGATTAGTAGCACCTTATGAGAGAGTTGATGTGAAGGAAAAAAGATGGATAGAGAGAATGCCTAAGTAAACCACAATTGGGGACTCTAAAGACTTGATGAACCTTGTTGGTGGAGCTCTTATTCTTGAGTGTCCTAGATTCGATGCTCCATAAATAGCCTCCAAGTGTAAGCACGCTAAACCTAAACCTTTAAGACCTTAAGAACAGCTTGGCAAGCGCAAGAAGACCCATAGACGATGGTGTGATGATATAAATATGCTCTTACAGATACCTATAAATAGGAGACATCATCAATCATTGCCGCTCTTCATAGCTGACGGCATCAACCATGGTCGATGTTGCCAGCCATTGAAAAGTACAGCCGATGGTATCGACCAATACAATCGATGGCATTGGCCATGGTCAATACCAATAGCCCTAGGTAATGACAAATCATGGGTCCTAAGGACAGCATCATGGGTCCTAAGGACAGCATCATGGTTCGGAGAGTATTCAAAAGCTAATATGAAGGTGATTTGATGGGGATATGAAGGTACTGTAACAAGATATTCAGGTGATAGTAAGAGAATGGTAAGGAGATGTCAAATGAGATAGTAAGGATCTCTTAGAGGCATTAAGGATAGAATATCTACAGTATAAAGGATTGCAAGTCAAATGTCTCAAGGATTACCACTAACCTACCCGATCATTTCTGGTATACCCTACTCCAAGTAATACCTCATGAGACATCATTCGGGCGGTTAAGATGCCAATGGTGTTTGCGGAAAGAAATTTGGTAAGATTGAAAAACAAGGTGTATACATATGCCCCAACCAAAGATCACCGTGTGTCACGATAGTGTAACATGAGATGGTCTTAAGGAAAAAAACAAGCAAGACCAAAAGAAAAATGAAATGATTGTAATGACGTAATAATGGATAAGAATATGAACTCACCCCAAAATGAAAGATACTCACCTCATACTTAGCTTCCTGCAAGTGTAGCTGCATAGAGAGTCTCATGAAAGTCATTAAAATGTATAGAGCTACTCATTGAACCTAAATGATACAAGACTGAAAAGAAACACTAGAAGAAAATTTCGTAAAATAAGTAATTAAATCATATGCTAAGGAAGCTCCTGGGATGGTGATAGGACTAGCTAGGATGGATCCGAGATAGCCTAAGGTAGGTTAAAGAGTAGGAGCATGCAGCTTAAAGGGGATACAATCTGTGTTGACAGGAGATTATCAGTCTAAAAGGCCTAGAGGTAGGAAAAATAGGGAAATGATGATATAAGGCGTGAAGACAAACAAGGAAAGTTAGTTTCAAGTTCAAGGGCAGAGAAAAGTAGGTGATTTTTGACAATTTTGGAAAAATGCATGTAATATATCATTAAATTCCTTACAATGCCACAGTCATGATGCATCTTCTAAAATGTCATGAGGAGTTATGATTGCAAAGATATCGCAATTCTATGAAATTAAGGCATAAATGATTAGAAGTTACAAATTTGGATTTGAAACATATAAAAAGGAGGTTAAACCTTTCATTTGTCACTTTATTAGTAGAGAATTTGAGATTTATGGGCTCTAAGTTAATCATTTTTATGAAATCCAAGTTCATGGTGAGGGTGGGAGGAGGCGAGTGAGGTGGACAAGGCAGAGGCTAAGGAGGGCATGCCGAGGCAGATCCACTGGTAGGTCTTTTTTTAAATTAAGAATGGGTAATAGGGTAAAAATGCAAAAGTAAGTCCCTGAGACAGATCCGGAAGCGGAATTTTCACCAAGAGGAAGAGGTGTCAAAACATAGGTGTCGACACTGTACGGGGTTTGGGTGTTTTTGCATTTAGTGGTCATTAGGGTAGCTTTTTAAAATTTAAATGGGTGAAAAGGTTGTGCAGTCTTATGCCTAACGGCATTGACCATGTTAGGCCAAAAAATAGTAGAAAGGCCAACACAGTTGGTTTTCCCCAGCATGGCAAATTCCATTTTGTCAATAGGGCTGATGCAATAGGGGGAGGTAGAAATTTCTTATAGGGCCGATGCAATAGAAAATAGTGTTTAATGGGTTTTGACATGCTTGATTTTTTTATCAAATTTCTCGTTGACTGAGACTGATGGGTGGTAGTATTTTCTTGTTTTGGAGGATTAGAGATGAGTGAAACTATGGAAAACAATTGATGTTTCTTGGTTGTCAGATTTATTACACAGTTTGTCAAATGAGGATTAGGCATGGGTACAAAACCTAGGATTCAAAGGGATTATGTAAATGTGTCGAATTCCGTTGGATGCGGACCTTATCCAAATGTTTATAGGGGCACGGTGAATTTGTTCCGACACATTCAGGTGAGGAATTGGGGAGACATGATTGAGACCATATTTACCCTAAAGGATGTACATGACATTCTGGGATTACCGATAGGCAAAGTACAAATGTTTTGTGATGTGCCCGAAACAAAGGTGAAGAGGAGAAAGTTAGCTTAGCAGGCTACTCAGTTTGATTGGTATCATCCACATTCCTTGCTTATTAGACTTAGTCCAGTATACAGATCAGCCATTCCTAATATCTGGAAGGCCATTATAGGGTTTTCTTGGAGCAGGGTACCATGTATAGTTGGTGTACAGGCATATGGGTGCAATTAGCATATGACTTATATAGGATCAAGGTGACATAGCATCTGGTCGGGGGCAGAGATTATATTATCTGCCTAGATATATGAGCAGTTCCTATGTACCATTCAACAGGGGCACCACTACATGTAGCATCATACATACCGAGGATGTTATAGTGGGAGAGGGGGCATACAGTTAGAGCTCGGGTTGGATGCTCAAGAATATAGAAAATGAGGCGTTCCGAGACCGTATGGAAGTTGTATGCAAGGTCAGTGGATAGATGGCCATCTCGGCCAACCACCGTGATGGCACACAACATCATAAAGATCAAAGAGCATTATATATGGTGGAAAAATGCACACATTAGACAGAGTGCCATGGCAGTTTGGGTTGCCCCATCCTATGGTAGTATTGCCTCTACCACCCTACAAGCCCAGACATGCTAGACAGCCAAGAGGCACGAGAAGAAAGAAACCAGAACCTGTGATCCCAACTTTGAAACCATGGAGGTAATGACATCAGCCCCACAAGAAGCACCAACAACAGAGGCAGCTATATGGAGAGGCAGAGGTAAAGGCGTAGCATATCATAAAGGATAACCCTGAGCAAGATGCCCTAGCACAAGAGGACACCTCTAAAGTAGGATACCTAGAGGCAAAGACTCATCTTTGGCACGAGCATTGGAGACCCAGGAGACTAGGCGGTGGTTATTTATTGACCATAGAGGTCGAGATCATAGAGATCCTAACAACAAACCCAGAGCAGCAACACGTTGCACATGAAGGAGGCCTCTGCTAGTGGTCATTTAGATAAATAGGTGGTAGTACTTAGTTTTTGGCAAGGAACCAGCGGAAAAGGATCGTGTCATGCTAGGCAAGAGAGTAGATGGGGAAGTCGTCGATGACCGACCGGGGCATCCAAGTATGAGAGGTGTCATGGTTGTATTAACTTATTAAACTATTTCCTTCCCTAAAGTAGATATACATGGTCAGAAGTATGTGATGCAAAGTTGATTTTATAGTTGTCTAATATGTGTGTCAAATGTGTGCTTTTGCAGAGAGGCCAAATTCAGAGTGGCACACCTCATTGAGAGTGTGCATCATGAGTAATTGAATGGAGTCCTCAATCTAAGGGACATGGCGTTGATAATTGATCCGGTGGCGCCCTCGGTTGGTGATCATGTAGGATTATTGAGACATGTTGGAGAGGCAGCCCAGGAGTCGCAGAGACATAGGGCAGAAACTGCAGCAGCGAAGTGAGGAGACATGGGAATCTCATTAAAAATGTTGAGTCAAACGCAGAGGGCCCTAGTAGCTGAGCAAGAAAGGAGATTAGCTGATCTCGGAAGTTGGTCCAAGGCAACATAGGGACGAGGCAAATATTGCCACTCTACAAATGCGAGTAGCTGGTGCACAAGGAGAGGTTTGGGAGGCATGATCTAGGGCATCCTCCTTGGCTCAATATGTACATGTTGGTAGTTAGGCCACATCATCTCAGAATATTGCACCTCCTCATCCTAATGACATCCTCTAAAGGGAAAAGGGGATGCCTGAGAGACAGTATACTAGTTATATGATGTATTGAAGTACTTTTAAAGACACCTTGTATATATGGATATGACATCTTTTTACTCAATTGTATGTGGCTTATGACATATATAGGATGATTGTGTTTATATTGCATGTTGATCTATGCTTCCATTTCTATATTTGCACAAATGTGATGATATCTATGGCTAAAAATGAAAAGGAATGATAGACGAGGTAAAATGAAAATCTAGATGAAAAAGATAGAAAAAAATGTAAATCAAAAGATGTGTTAAAAATAAGTAGGTTAAATGACATCTAATAAAATCGAAGAGCTATCAAAGAAATTAAAAAATATATGCAATAAGGATGATAAGACACCTAATAAAATCAAATAAGGATCAAAGAAATTAAAATATGTGGCAAATACGGTGAAGTGTGATACAAGGACATCCAATGTAAAAGATGTCCAACCTTGTAAACAAAGAATGTGGCCAAGATAGTTATAAACATCTAATTCGATCTAGGAACAGAAAACAAAAGATGTGAAAAAGTGGTAAAGAGAAACACCGGAATGAGTAGGATCACAACCAATGCTTGCATTGGATTTTCTCGGGAGGTATATTGTCACAACTAGGATGAATGGAGATGGTATGGATGTAAAGGGGTTATTTGGAGGAAGGCTCGGAGGTCTTACAATTATACTCACAAATCTTCAGCGAGAGCCTGAAGCAAGATAGGTAAAATTTTGTGGTAATATGAAGAGATGTCCTTAACTACTTACAATATATGTCAACAAGAAAAGAGGGAGTGATCATAGAGGAGAGTAAGGTGTTGTGATGGCGATACATGATCCTTGGCAGATCATGAGACGCACCGATCAATTAGGACATGACTAAAGGTTTTTGTCATCAAGATATGAAGGAACCCAAGTGTGTGGGATCGCCTTATGCTAGCTAGTAAAGTATAAAGATATCCCATGTTAGCTATGTGATGCTATAATGGTAAATGGGGTTCCTACCTTCCCACGACATTTTCCCCATTCCTCGGGACCTCGCTTAAGGAGCTATAGGCCTACCATGAAGATTCGATATTGGCATAAAAAGGAAGGGGCACCAAATGATGGATATGTAACCTCCCTAGTCGAAACACCCAAAGGAATTCAAGCTCTATAGCAAGGCCAACTATGGAGTTTGAAATTTCAACTAGGGGTGTGCCAAATGATATCACAGCCTTTTTTTTTTTTTTTTTTTTTAAATGTAATAATTGCTTGATTTTATTACTTTTTGCTTCATTTTTTACTTTCATAACATGGTTTTTAACTTTTTTTTACTTTAATTATTCCTCCTGTATATAGATTCGAAAGCTAATCAAATGGGTTTGAAAGATGTCGATCTTTAGAAAGCTTACGCATAGCCACATATAGAGGAAAATATAGAAGCCATGATGCTTAGATACCTCTAGACCTACCCTAAGGAAAGAGTGCAATCTCATCTCCGACCTAAGTGTGCCTCAAGTGAAAGGAGCGGGAAAAGTGAAACTGCAAGGATAACAGTGTGATAAAATGATGGAGAAAGTTGGTCGTTGACCAAAAAGAGAGGTTTTGCTTCATATGGAATGAAGGATAAGGAGATGAACTAGCAATTTAATAATCATACAACTGCTAGAAATGGAGCAGATAAGACCGTAAACCTATGATAGGTCCACCACAAGCATAAAAACCAATGATACCTAAGTGGGAAGAAGTGTCATAAAATTGTGATAAAAAATGTACCAAAAGATCCACGAGGAAGCAATGGAAAAATAAACGCAAGAGAGAAAGATGTCGCAAGAAGACTATAAAAAGTGAGATAAAAATAAAACGTGTTCAAATAGTAGGTTGCAAAATTAGACAGGTTGTGAGGTTCTAGTCGAGAATTTGGATCGTCCAAACTAACACACTACAAAATAAAGGATAAAATAGGATGTGAGGTGTTAGCAGAATTAAATCATCTAAACTTATACGCTGTAAAAATATAGACGGTGGAATAAGATGTGAAGTGTTAGCCATGAATTAAATCATCTAAATTAATAGATTTCAAAAAATAAAAGTAACATAGGATGTGAGGTGGTAGATGGGCAAGTAAGTAAGATCATAGAGGTCATGTGATGAAATTGCAAACATTGCCTATAATGTCATGAACTTCACTAAATGTCATATCCTATGCAAATCATGGTATCCTCAATGTCTTGAAGGACATTTGAGATTTTCTGGCATATCTCACGATGCATTGTACCATGTGTATACACCTTAGTTTTCACTCTTACTGACTACTTTTTTTCATAGGCATTGTTGGCACCCAAAATTGTTTCACTTTATTTTGGGACACTGGTTAAAATTTCGGAGCTTGGAAGCATTTCATGGTGGTACACACGCTTTTCTGGACACCATGTTTAAAACTTGTAAAAAATGATTGCCCTCTTTGGCTCTGCACACATACAAGCCAGATACAAAATGACTTAGAAGATTTTAAGGGGTTTTTCCATTAATACGTCCACTTGACGTTTAACTCCTTAGACTTCTTTGTTTCCAAACCCATCAAGTTTAATAGACCAAATCGGGGACATGTGCCGCTCAACAACATCTCAAAGCTCTTTGACTTGGTCGCTTTTCATGTTTTTCAACACCCCAGATGGATTCTTGACATGTGGCAAGCATCGGAACCTCCTCATTGCATAGAGTTTTTGGGGACTTAGCCATTTTCCTCCCTTTCAGCGCCTTAGATGAATCAACGACACTTGAAATTTATCAATGACTTTAAAAACTTTGACAATTGTGAACTCTTTCCTCCCCACTCTGCATAATGTCGATCCTCAACACTTAACACCCATCGATGCAAAGCTTTGGCCTAGCTTGCCTACGGTGAACCGATTACGAACACGTGGAGGTAATCGGTGTCTGCAAGGTCTCGAGGTTTTAGATCCCACTCCCACAGAGACAACGAAGGCCAATTAAGGACATGTGGAGCTCATTGATGCTCTACACTACCTCAACCCTTAAGCCTTTGAGCCTTATCCCGAGAAGAATTTCATGATGCTGATGCGCTAAATGTGGCGCTCATCCGTGAGCTTACGCGACTACTGAGGCATGTTTGTTTGGTTAAAATTGACAGTCTAGTTGTGAGAGAAAATAAGGCATGGGGACATCATAAGCTTGAGCAATGGTAACAAATAAGGACCTAGTTTTTTGGTCATAAATTTTCACAAGGAGCTCCAATCAACGGGTGGCTAGTAGCATTGGAAACCTCTTCTAAAGGGCTACACATTGGTGCAATTTTTAGGGAAATAGTTGAGACGTTTGGGAGTATTGTGTGACAGAGTTTTAGCAATGTTTTATGCATCCACTTTCTTTGTGTCATTTCATTTCTCCGGATTTATCACTTCTACACGTATTTGGGACCTCTCGGATGCTTCTCAAGTGTTGTGTGTTGCTCAAGGAATGCAATTGGGACCCTAGGATCTTTAACTGGCTCATGATTAGTTTCAATTTTTCATCGATCCACATTGGAGCTAATGGAGCAATTTTTGCTGCTCATCCCTCTTCTCTCATTGGTTCTCAACAACTATGAAGTTCCCCCATTTCCAATTCTAAAATGTACTCTAAATTGTATAAATAGATGAAGCATTGGCTTCATCAAATCATTTTCTAGCTTGGCCATTTTGGTCGGATCTCTAATCCGTACGCTTGTTTAGTTTTTAGGTGTTCATCTTAGCTCTGTTTTAGGTGTTAGAGTTGGAAATAATTGTAATCAGTTCACGGACATTATAATGAAGATTTGGGAGAGTGGCCCCGCATGTTTAATTGAGTCATAAATGAGATAGTGGATTTAGAAGGAAGTTGTCATCAATGTCTGAAGTGTATTCACTCTGATTATTAGGATTTCCATTTGGTTATTTGGTGTTAAAGTCTGATGTGTAATCACTGAGACATCAATTTATAAAATCCTTGTGGAGTTCTGGGTTCATTTGCACTTTTTAACATTACATTTGCTATATTTTGGATACTAAGTTATAATGGTCTTATAGTTGGGCAAATCTCGGTGTATGCAATTTACTAATTGTCCCAATTGTGTAGAGCTGCATTAAGTGTGTTGGCTATATTTTTTTGCACAACCGAAAACCTAGGCGATCATGAAATAAATCTCCCTTATTTACCGGTGAGGCTCTCGTGTAAGTTTTCTATCAATTGTGGATCGAGTAACCGTTCATGGGTTTTACTTTAATTCTGCTCGTGAGCCATAGCTAGGCAATTCTAACATGTAAAGTACGCAAATCAGAAAGAAAAATTTGCAAAAAGGGGGAAATAATTGAATCCGGGAATAAAGCAAAGAAGATGTGCAATCCAACCAATAGTTCGCAGAGTTGGTCTCATACACATAGATGAAACAAATAGATCTCACAATACAAAATTTAAAGAAAATGAAAGTTTCAAATCTAAATCTAACACAAAGTTTATGCAAATCTACACGAAATAAGAAATAAATGCACCCTTGACACAAAGTTCTCCGGAAATTTGTCTCCTTTCAATTCCTTAGCTTTAAAAAAATATTAAGGGTTTCAGCTCAAAGTCTGGAACACAAGAATGTTGATTACAAATTCTAATCCTTTAACCCGTAGGCTCTTCCTCTATTTATAGTGTATAGAGGGCAATTACAAATAGGAAGTTTTTAATGAATTGCCACATGCGGAAGCTATAGAAAAGGAGGCAGTGCAATCTTCCTCCTAGAATTCCTCTTTGCATGACATGCATGATTTATAACTGAAAATATAACCTTCTATTTTGCATGTCTGCCACCTATTTCCAAGTAATTGACTTCTTCCAGTAACTTGAAGTAACGCTTTTAAACCAATCACTTAAGTTTTACAATTTAATTGATTACTCAATTACTTTGTTGGAGAAAATAAGAGAGAAAAAGAAGTTATTCCAGCTGCAACACTCTCTGTTTTGTCCTTTCTCCATACTTTGCATGCTGATCCAATATGCATTGTACTTCTGCTTCATCTATTTTAGCAATGAATGATCTGAATGATATCTCTGTCGTGGATCTGAGATACTCCCATGTGCTGTTGAATTCTTTCCTTTGATTCTCACCAAACTGGATCTGGAAGCAACTGACTGTGATTTGTTTGCAGTATTGCCTTTGACCTATCTTCCCTCTTATCCTTGAAGCTTTTGCAGTTCTTCTCCAGTACATGCACTAATAAAATGCTTGTAAACAATTCAAGCAAAACTCATCACCTTTTACTTATAATTGCATATGAGCAATTTCAAATTCTGGAAAGCACTCCGAGTGAAGGAAAATACAAGTAAATTTAATGAAGGCTTCAATTGGAAGATTGGGAGCACATGCACAAGCTCTTGAAAGGAATTTTCCATGCAATGACTTCCACATGGGCTGCATTAGAAACAAGAGAATGAATTTTTTCCACAAGCCTTTGCAATTATGAGATAAGATAAACATAAAGATAAATATATTAATGTCCAACAAATGACCACAAAAGTAGGTCAATGGGACTGCAGCCCAAACAATATACAAAGTGTGAGCGGGGACAACTCAAAACGAGGTCCCAAAAACAAAAAGAAGAGAAGTCGGCGAAAGGAAACCCGAGCCAATACCCCACAAGCGGGGCAATGGGGCAAGCGGGGAATGAGATGGGGGAAAACGAGGACCAAGGTCTAATCAGGAACGGTAGCCACACCCCTCCTAACATTAAAGGCCGACGAAAAGAAGCTTCGATGGCGCAACCCGGAGAGGGGGTGAAAACCTCCTTCCCTACCGAGATCTCGAGACCGAGACTAACGCAGCGGGTAGGGGGACGAATGGAGTGGGCGCCTTCTAAGTACGTGTGTGTATCCGATTCGATGGCGGTGATCGAGGGAAGTGTGAGGGTCCAACCGGGACGAACTGATCTATGCATTGTATCTAGGTCAGAAAGGCTTTGTCATTTAGTTCCTCCACCAAAGGTGTAGAACCGGAAAGAAGGCTGTAATTCATCTCGTGGGGATGACTCTTGGAGGGGGATGAAGAATCTGGTCTCGGAACAACAAAGACTCACGGATGTAGAGGGCAAGACACCGTTGGTCGATATATCTGAAGAAGTCCGGGAGAGTCTGAATCCCTCTAAAGAGACAATGAAATCGTCCTCTGATCTCATAGTATATGGGGCAGCGGAAGATGAAATGAGTCTCTGTCTCCACCTCATGAAGGCTACAAAGCCTACAAAGTCTATCCTCCCAATCAATGTGGTGATCAGTCTCGCACCGAAGTCTGTGGGAGCCGACTCGAAACTGACCCAGAGGTATACGGAGGGCATGCATCCAGTGGCGAGAGGTGTACTGAGGTCGGATGATGAGTCCATCTCTGATTTCAAGAAAGTGCTCTGCATAAAAAGACATCTTAGGGCGCAAACCCCGGGGGTTCACCCAAGTAGTTTGAATGAAGCTCCTGTAGATATCCTCCGGATGGACCTGTTCAACACTTGCTTGGTGGGCAAGAGATGACTGGGAGCATTCAGAGAATACTGGAAGGGAGGGAGACGATCAATCTGGATACCAACTGAGTCCAACAAGGCAGAAGTCTCGGCAAACCAACAACGGCCCACAGCCTGGGCAATACTCACAGAGGAACAATAGGCGAGATATGGATACCTGTCTTGCTCACCGGGGAGATCACCAAACTTCCTGATACGGTGAAGAAAGGATGATATGTCAAATATAGTCTCCAAACGGAAAGGTCGGGCTCCGAACTCTGCCAAAATAATATGTTGGGGGACCGTCTGTTTGCATCTGATGAAACGACGAAGGAGGAGAGTCTGAATCCTCTCAGCGGAAGCCCAATCTGTGTCCAAAAGGGAGGGCCCCCAGACAACAGACCCATAGAGAACAGTGGGGCGGATGAGGGAGGTCATAAGAAACATCTTGGAGGAGACGTCCTGGAAGTGGTGCCGAAAACATTGTCTCTCAAGAATGGCAAGAGACCCATACCCTTTGTTCACTCTCGGCTGAAGAGCATGCCTCATACTGAATCTAGGCCCTGAGAACTGGACTCCCAGGTAGGTGTATGTATTAGTAATTTCAACCTCCTGCCCCTTGAAGAAGAAATGGAGGTGTGATGTCCGCAGCCCGTTGAAGACCATGACCTTGGTCTTACCCAGATTGACCGTCAAATGCCGAAGATCACAGAATAAAGCAAGTGCATCAAGCTGTCTCTGAAGCCCCTCAGGAGAAGAGGCGAGTAAAACAATATCGTCGGCAAATAGGAGAATAGAAATCAAGACGTGGTGAAGAAGGCAACCGTCCCCTTCCTGAATGTGATCCCGAAGAAAAGATTCCAGCTCATCAATGTAAATGCCAAAGAGGGTAGGAGACAAGGGGCACCCTTGTTTAACCCCAATGGTGCTCCTGATGGGATCAGACAATCCATGTGCAGTACGAAGACGCCCAAGGATGGACTCATAGAGGCGCATGATGGCAATAATAAGAGTCTCAGAAATACCAATGTCTCGGAGTCGCTGGAAGAGGGCCATGTGAGGTACGGAGTCAAAAGCTTTTCGAAAGTCTACAAAACAACAATAGACTTTCGAAGAGCGGTGGCGAGCCTCCTCAATAATAGCCCGAAGGGTGAAGATGTGGTCGATGGTGTGGTAATCAGGGCAAAACCAGCCTGACCTCTGGCTCTAAGCTGAATCTATTTGTGCAAAACCTGCAATTTGTCCTTTTGATTCTGAAGATATATTCAATGTATCTAACATTGACTTTGCCTTCTTTTCACCAATATGAGCACCAGTGAAGTATTCCTGCAAATAATTCAGACAAACATGGAATCCATGGCATGAATGCTTAATTCCTTCACCAAAATTTGATTATAAAGCTTGTTGCCCTCTATTTTTAGACTTTGCTTGCATGCCAAGCGAGCTAAAAATATTATTTTATTCACTTGTGCACTCACATCAACATGCAAATGCTTTGAATAATAAAAGAAAGCTTCTCCAACCCTAGGCACCAAAATTGGATGCTTCCCGGCAATTAATAAAAAAGTCAGCTTTTAGGCATTTAGCTATGCCAAAATGGGTCGCACTTTTTGGCAAGAGGAATTGCTAAAAATAGGAAGTCAAAGCAATGGGAATTTTTACCCTGCAAGGCAACTAAGAAATTCCCACTTTTCACTTAAGTGACTTGACTTTCATAATGGAAATTTTACCTGCAAGGCAAGAAATTCCGTTTTTCACTTAAGTGACTTGACTTTCATAATGGGAATTTTTACCCTGCAAGGCATACGGAAATTTTCGCTGCTGCCACCTCTAAAATTCACATGTGGGTACTTGGGGAATTTGGCTTTTATGACTCTCTAGGGAAACACAAAACGACCCGTTACTTGAAAAGATCGAATTTTTTTGAAGGGGTAGTCCCAGATTTTAGGGTGAAATCTTGGGGACACCAATTGGCTCTGTCTGTGGACATCTTTACCTCTATCAAAATGAAAGGAGTGAAGATGAGATCCCAACATCTCTGGTTTCGTGTCTTGTCTATTGGGTTCGAGGTCAGGCCACAAAAGAAAACAAAAAGAAAAGAAAAGAAAAGAAAACAATAAAAGTTTTATTTATATACAAACAGTTTTACCACCGTATCTCGGTTCTGAAACTGACCTCGATGCTACCCATTGAAAGGCAGTGGTAACTCAATTCCATCTTGGTAGGCAAGGAAGAAAGTATCCATTCTGGAAGCTCTCTTGATCATGAAGGGCGCTTTCCAGAGTGAATCGGATTCGCCATGCATGCCCTTCGGTTCTTGTCTCTTGTCCCACCAGAGTACCCAGTCTCCGATTTTAAAACTCCTTACATTGACCTTCTTGTCAAATAACTTGGGCAAGTCCTCATCGACTTCATCTTGTGGTGGCTTATCTTTTCTTTTCTATGTGGTGGATAAGTCTACATCAACTTACTCCGTTCCCAGTTTACTTGTTGCATTTAGAGAAGAACTATCACCATATTCTTTGTTCTTCTTTAGGTACTGATCATGCTTGTCGAAAGTCTCCACTAAGGAAACTAAACCCTTGGGGATTTTGTTACCTTTTGGCTAGATTATTCCACTCTTTGCCATCATAACGTCGATCAGTTTTTGTATGATTGTTCGTCAAGTGGTAGTGATTTATTCCCTTGACATGCGGACATGCAGATGTTTGTTTGTCATCATTGAAAGTCTACCACTGTTCAACATTATCAGGGACTTTGGGGCAGTAGACCATCTCCACTTTATAGTTTCCTTGTCTGAATATGGATGTGGTTTATCTGGATTCAATAGTGCATTGTGACCGAAAAGAGTCTCGCCTTGGAATTCTAATTTATTGGAATGAAGTCGATAGAGAAGGTTCAGAAAATCGAGAATGGCAGAAAGCACTCTATCTCTATAATGCTTCAGCTCATCTCCTTTGACTTTATTTTGCCTTCAAACCTGCTTTACTAGAAGTTCAGTATCTCCTTGGGCTTTGAGGAGTTTTACTCCTTTCTTTTTTGCTTTCAATTCCTAACAATGAATGCTTCATACTCCGTCGTATGATTGGTGTTCTCGAACATCAGCTTGTGGGAGTATGGGAATATCTCATGATCTAGAGATATTAGTAGAATGCCGCTCTCCGATCCAAAAGAACAACAGTGCCTTTAAACTCCAGAGTCCAAACTTTTTCTTCTTCCTTCGTTGGCTCTAGCTCGATTGAAGTTCAAGCTCTAGTACATTTTTATCCATTTCCAAGAAATAGACCCCACGGTCAGATTCCTGAAAAAGAATCTAAGATCTAGGATCCTCAAATTTTGTCACAGTGTACTTAGACTTCTTTTCCGGCTCCAACTTATGGTTAATTCCTTTGATAGGAATATGAGCACAGGACCAATCCATCTTTACTTCTCCCAATTCTTTACAGAAGTTCTTGCTTAATAACATGCCATAAGATACCGGAACATCTGCTACAAGGATTGTCATCTTTAATCTTTTGTCAGGAAAATCTGCCAGAACAGCTTGTGCATCTTTGATTTGTCCGATTAAAGGGACTTGTCTCTCCATGGGGTAGCACCTTTTTATGGTCTTTGTCACAGTAAGCCTAAGAGCATCTACAATGATCTATAAACTCTTCAACTTTGGAATTATTCACAAATCACAAATTAATCGTTGTTTACTTTCTATTAGAAAATAACAGAGATAGCTAGTGAATGAATTACTATTGTGCTTAGAATCAACAATTGTAGTAAAGGAAAGAATATAAGCTCATAACACCAACAATTTTATCTTGGAAAACCTCCAATGGAGGAAAAACCAGTCGGGAAGGGCAATTGCTCTTTCTTCCCACTTCTATTGGCCAATTCAAATCAACAGGTACAAAATTTACAATAAGAAAGAAAGAAGTAGATAATATCTCAACACTTCCTTTCAGTTACTTGTTTGCTCTGTCCAACACTCCTTTCTTCTACAAAAATACAATTTCCAACACCAAGACTTCTTGCTCACTTGCTCCCATGCTTCGATGATCTTCTACACTTCTACAATCATGTATTTATAGCCTTTCTCATGTCCTCCCGTGCATTGGAGAATGGGAAAGGTCATGAAGGAGAAGAGAAACGAACATCCTTTCAAATTCGTAGAATTTTTCGTTTCAAATTTTGTTTTCTCATGCAGTAATGGCTGGACCGCCGCCCGGGTAGGGAGCGGTTACAGTAACCGCCGCCGCCACGCGAGGCAGGCAAATCTGTTACTTAAAAGACAAAACCTTCATTTCATTGTTTTCCTTCTTTGTCTTTGTTTCTGATGAAGTAGAGTTATTTCGGATCCCTATGGATCACACCTCCCCTTCTTAGGAGGCTTTTGGTCCCACAAAAGCTTAGTGGGGGAGTAGATGAGGGAACAATTCCCTCGCTTGCTCCTTCGAGTACCACCGAGCATGCCTTGGTGTCTTTCCTTTCAGTCCAATCTGCCAAGACTCTTGTGGACCTCTTCTAGTCTCTCTAACTTTTTGTTGTAGCACTACATCCTCCTCCAATTTGCCTCGTGAGTCCAAGACGCAATCCTCAATGGAAGGTAGCAATTGTAGTTCTTCATCTTCATCCAACATGGATGGCTCATATAGGTGCAAGTTCTCATGCAGTTTACTACAGAGTACATCCTCATGAATGATGGCAAATCAAGTCGAAAAGCATTTTCCCCAACCTGCTCCAATATGGTGAAGGGTCCATATCGTAGTGGCTTGAGCTTCCATGCTTGACCTTGTAGTCTCTCCTTGCTCAAGTAAAGCCAAACTTTGTCTCCAACATGAAGCTTGTGTTCCCTCCTATGCTGATCGTGCCTAGCTTTGTACTTTGCTTGAGATTTTTCTAGCTGTTCTTTGACCTTGAGATGGATTTGCCGGATCCTCTCAATGAACTTGTTGGCTCTAGTCACCTCTGTGTCTCGTGTATCCTCCTCATCCTGTTGTCCAACTGCTATGTCCAGCAGATTTGTAGGTAGATATCCCAAGCATGCTTCAAATGGTGACTTCATAGTGGATGTGTGTACTGCCCGGTTATAGGAATGTTGAATGTAGGCTAAGGACTCATCCCAAGTCCTTGGGTACTTATTGTTATACCCTCTGATCAATTGTACCAAAGTCATGTTTACCACCTTTGTTTGTCCATTTGTCTGTGGATGGAAAGTTGTGCTCCTCTGTAACCTAGTATCCATCTTGTCCCACAAAGTAGTCCAAAACTTCCCCAAGAACCTGGAATCCCTGTCAAAGACAATAGACTTTGGCAAACCAAAATGCACCCATACATTAGCAAAGAAAAGATCTGCTGCCTCATGTGCTTTTATTGTCTTTTTACATGCCATAAGAATACACATTTTACTGAATCTATCCACAACAACATAAAGATAGTCATGGCCATGTTTAGACATAGGTAATCCTCCTACAAAATCCATAGAAATGTCCTCCCACGGACGAGTAGGTACTAGTAAAGGCATATACAAACCTTCCTTCCTAGTTTTAGGCTTGCTAGTACAACAAAGTTTACATCCACGAATAAATTTTGATACTTCTTCTTGCATGTTGGGCCAATATACATACCTTTGTAAGTGGGCTAGGGTCTTACCAACACCGAAATGTCCCGCTACTTTCAAGGTATGTGCTTCCCTCATCAATAGAAGTCTTTCTTCTTTAGGCACACAAAGTTTCCCCCATCGGTAGAGCAGCCCGTCCTTGAGATAACAGTCTTCAACCCGTCTTTTCAGCCCCTTGGGACTGCAACTTCTAAAATGTTACCCCAAAGTCTTTGTCTTGGGCATATGCTTCTCCGTAAGCTTCCTTTGTGAAGGGCTCGATCTAAGAGATAGTGGCCAAACAAGAGAACTTTTCTGTGTGGGTGGCCTAGACAACATGTTTGCCACCAAATTTGTACTACCTTTCTTGTATTTGATCACTAGATGGAACTACTGAAGAAACCCCATCCATTTGTAGTGCCTCGCTTTCTTTACATTTAGACTTGTGCTTTGCAAATATTAGAGAGGTTTGTGGTCAGTGTGCACAATAGTTTCTTTACCCAACAAATAATGTTTCCATTTTTTAATTGCTTGAACTAGTGCATACATTTCTTTATCATATATTGAATATCCTTTAACTGTTGAAGTGAAGGTTTCAGAATGATAACATACGGGTTTACCTCCTTGAAGCAACATTGCGCCCATAGCATAATCACTGGCATCTATCTCTACTTCAAAAGGCTGCTGCAAACTAGGAAGAGCAAGTACTAGAGCATGACTAATCTTGTATTTCAATAACTCAAAGGATTTGTCTTGTTCCTTACCCATCAAAACCCTTACTCTTTGCGGCCACTGTGTGTAGAGGTGCTGCAATCGCCGAGAAACCCATAATGAACTTCCGCATGTACTGTACTGCTCCCACAAAGCTTCTAGTCTCTGTGGCTCCTGTTGGTGTTGGCCAATTTGTGATGGCTTCCACCTTCTTTGGATCCACTCGTAGCTCTCCTCCTCCAACCACGTGCCCAAGATAGACAAGTGACTGTTTGGCAAATTCACATTTCTTCATATTACAAAGCAATTGTTTCTCCCTGAGAACTTGCAAGACTTGCTGCAAATGTGTTAGATGTTCTTCCCATGTGGCACTAAAAATCAAGATATCATCTAGGTATACAATGACACATGAATCTATGAAATCCCGCAATACATCATTCATCAATCTCATAAATGTAGCGGGTGCATTGCATAATCCAAAAGGAAGTACTAACCATTCATACAAACCTTGTTTTGTTTTGAAGGCAATCTTCCATATATCCTCCTCCTTCATCCTAACTTGGTGATAATCGACTTGAGATCCAACTTCGTGAAAAATTTGGCATGCTGAAGCTGGTCCAAGAGATCATCTATACGGGGAAGTGGATATCGGTTCTTTATGGTGATCTTGTTCAAAGCGCGGTAGTCGATGCACATTCTCCAAGAACCATCCTTCTTTGGCACCATCACAATAGGTGAACCGCATGGTGAGGTGCTTGGATGTAACACCCCTTGGTCTATTAGTTCTTGGAGTTGTTTCTTTACCTCAGTACTCTCCAGCAAGGATTGCCTATACAACCCAATGTTTGGTAGAGGTGACTCTGGCAATAGCTGAATCTCATGCTCTACTTCCCGTTTTGGTGGTAATCCACTAGGAGCCTGAAATACTTCCTGAAAAGACTGAATAATACTATCCAAATCTTGTTTTCCTTGGTTAGAAATCTCTGAAACTTCTACCCCATCTTGTTTATCCTTTAACAAAAGTAAACAAAACTAATTATGATTTGACTGAATAAGCCATTTTGCTTGGTTAGCACTTACCATAGTAACCCGTGTCTTACACTGGTGTGCCGGATGTTGTAGCTGATCCCATCCTTGACCCATCTGTATCGGTTTTCCCTTCTCATAAAGATAGCATCCCTAACATACAAGTAAGGACTCCCGAATACCACATCAAAAGCATCAAGTGGAATAACGTCAACTTCAAAAACATCTATATATTGGGAATTTATCCCAAACTTGACCTTACATCTTCTTGTTACTTGAATTTCAACACCCTTCTTCACCCAACCCAAAGGATATGGGTGCGGATGCTCGTAAGTCTCAAGACCAAGCTTCTTTACAACTTGCCTCGAAATCAAGTTAGATTGAGAACCGGTATCAACCAAAGCATTTACCTTAGTCCTCTTGATCTGGATTTTGATCTGGAATAGTCTACTCATCTCCTCTTCGCTGTCCATGTTGGTGGCCGTGCATCCAAGCCTTTCGTCTACATCAGAGTCATCTTCGATTTCCACCTCCCCTTCTGTCTTTACAACTGTCATGGACTTCTTGGAGTCCTTGGTTCGGTTCTTTGGATGGATGCAACTTCCAACATGTAGCGTTAGTATGACCATTGATATCACAATTCTTACAAAAATTCTTGGGATCTTTACAAGTATTTAAAGTAGTGGCATCTTGTTTACCTTTCCCTTTCCACTTACTCTTGTTACTTGTTTTCCCATAATCCTTTTTCTGCTGATTTGTTGACTGCTTTACCCTCGGCTCTACTTCTCCTTGCTTTTTCTCATCATCTATGTAGTATGCCCGTACACATGCTTTATTGAGATCCTTGGGCTTTGTGGAGATGACTTTTCTTCGACGCCCAGTGTGAGTCCTCCCAGTATTTGATCGAGAATATCCTCATCCTCCAAATCCATGTTCAACAACATGGCTTGCCTCCGAAAATCCATGGTATAGTCCGCACACTTTGACCACTTGCCTTGTCTAAAATACTTTGCCATTTAATCATTTGGTGGGTTTATGGCCAATAGGATAGAAGTTAGCTCTAAGTAATTCCTTACATTCTTGCCAAGATTTCACTATAGGACGTTTCTTCTTTTCACAAGTAGTTAGATGAGTTTCCCACCAAACTAGAGCATGTCCCTCCATTTTGAGGCGTGCAAAGGTGATCCTTTGTGCCTCAAATGGACGCTAAAATAGACTTCTAACTGTTTGAACCATTATCCGAATTTTGTATCTACTTATCCTTCAAAGTTTTTGATTTCGACTTTAGTCTCAACTTTAAAAGGAGTATGTTCAAATTTTACCTTTTCTCTTGTGTTAGAAGTCTCTTCTTCATGCTCTTCCCCATAATCTTCCTCATGGTGACTCTTGCCTATACCAAACTTTTCGGCTAAGCCTCGAACCACTGGAGTCCATGGAGTCTTGCTTGACGGAAGTCTTCTGCAAATCTGCAAGTTCCTCTTGCCTTCTAAACATCCTATCCATCATGGTCTCTAGCATCTCGATTCTACGGACCAAGTTCTCTTCCTCCATTTCTCCCGAATTCTCTGTTTCCACTTCTTTGTAGAAATCTCCGGATCGCAAGGTAAAGCTTTTTCGCCTTTAGATCTTGTCACTGTCATACAAATTCAAGAATGAAATACCACAGTCCTGGATACTTGTTAGCTCTGATACCAAAATGATTTGTAAACTCTTCAACTTTGGAATTATTCACAAATCACAAATTAATCGTTGTTGTTTACTTTCTATTAGAAAATAACAGAGATAGCTAGTGAATGAATTACTATTGTGCTTAGAATCAACAATTTTAGTAAAGGAAAGAATATAAGCTCATAACACCAACAATTTTATCCTAGAAAACCTCCAATGGAGGAAAAACCATTCGGGAAGGGCAATTGCTCTTTCTTCCCACTTTTATTGGCCAATTCAAATAAACAGGTACAGAATTTACAATAAGTAAGAAAGAGAAGTAGATAATATCTCAACATTTCCTTTCAGTTACTTGCTTGCTCTGTCCAACACTCATTTCTTCTACAAAAATACAATTTCTAGCACTAAGACTTCTTGCTCACTTGCTCCCATGCTTCGATGATCTTCTACACTTCTACAATCATGTATTTATAGCCTTTCTCATGTCCTCCCGTGCACTGGAGAATGGGAAAGGTCATGAAGGAGAAGAGAAACGAACATCCTTTCAAATTCAGAGGTTGTTCATTTCGAATTTTGTTTTATGTCCGTAATGGCAGGACCGCCGCCTGTGCGGGCGGCGGTCTGAGGCTACCGCCTGGTTGGGCGGTGGTTACTGTAACCACCGCCTGCCTTGGCGGCGGTCCTGTAACCGAAAAGACAAAACCTCCATTTCATTGTTTTCCTTCTTTGTGTTGATTGTTTCTGATGAAGTAGAGTTATTTCGGATCCCTATGGATCAACAACTTTAGCGGCATGACGTTGTCAGAAGCACCCGAATCTAGAATGCAATTGCTTAGCTTGAAACCATTAAGCAATAGGGAGACATAGAAAGGTTCTACTCTTTCAAAAGATAACGAGGGTTTAACGGGGTTTAACAACTCTAGTGTTGTTCTGGGGAGGAGTATCATTGGGCTTAGGCAAAAGGCTTTTTGATGTATTGGATTATCCTGGTGATTGCACTTATTTAACTAGCCTATTTAAGCGCTCAGGAAAGGCTCTCACATATTGCTAAAAATAGGAAGTCAAAGCAATGAGAATTGTTACCTGCCTGAGGTAGCTAAGAAATCCCGCTTTTCACTTAAGTGACTTGACTTTCAAAATGGGAATTTTTACCTACGCAACGCAGTAGGAAATTCTTGTTTTTCACTTAAGTGACTTGACTTTCATAATGGGAATTTTTACCTGCAAAGCGCAAGAAATTCCGCTTTGCCGTACCGCCACCTCTAAAATTCCCATGTGGGTACTTGGGGAATTTGGCTTTTATGACTCTCTAGGGATACCTTAGAGCAATGTAAACAACTATGAGACAAAATAAACACAAAATGACTTGTTACTTGAAAAGATCGATTTTTTTAAAGGGGTAGTCCCAGATTTCAGAGTGAAATCTTGGGGACACCAAATTGTGTAAAATCTTATCTCGACTCCTTCATCTCAAGCTTTGCAAATTTAGCCCAATGGACAAGGCACATGTTGAAGTTGGAATGATCAACACCCCTCTTTGTAAAAACTTGTTGTACTTCCTCTTCTGAGACCTGTTTTTATCTTGTATACCTTTAGTAGCCTCTCTGTTATAAACTTGGTTTCATGCTTGATTGGATATGCTTAAAACCTCTGTTATAAAACCAGCAAGATATGGATATTTGTATATTTCTGCAATAGAGCAATTCAAGTCTGTATATTTTCCTGCAAATGTGTGGCTATGTCACAAGTGACACTTAATTGGGTGCTTAGTCATGGAGGTTGCATTTGTGGACAGATCTAGTGTGTATTTGAGCTCATCTTGTGATAGGAATTGCTAGGGTCTCTCCCCTTGGCCTTGCAGAACCAAAAGTAGTAGAGAAGTGACCCCCTTCTCATATTTGTTGGTCTTGAATCCATCCTCAGCTTGTTGAAGAGAGCCACTTTGATACAACCAACTCACCTTTCATCTCTTCTCTTCGCCAACTTCCAAGCAGAACAGATTTGAGAGCCAACAAGCACCATTGGCACATTAACCTCCCCAAGTAATATCCTATGGGGTATCACAGGGGAGCGGGGTGGGCTGGTTAGTGGCGGTACTTATGAAAGAGATTTGATGTGCAGTCAATGTTACCTTAGATATCTTATCCTATACATCTCCCAATCATCCTTTTACAACCTCCTACGACATCACTTTACTACCCTCTTATGATCACTTGCATATCCACTTACAACACCCTTATACCTCCATCAAATCACTTTTTATCAGCTCTAGAGTCTTCATCTCATGAGCCTTCCTTCTAGGACCTCGTGATCTACTATTACCTAGAGCCGACTACATCATCAACAATCAATACCACCTTGCATTCATTCCTCATGGCCAATCATGCTTGACCACAATCGATGCCTTCAGTTGTAGGAAACTGTAATAGTTAATCATGTTCCCTATTCATAGGCATCTTTTAAGGGCTTCTACCATCATCACATCATTCATCATTCGTTCTCGTGCACTCACCAAGCTATTCCTAAGGTCTTAAAGGTTTAGGAGTTAGCCTTACATATCTTTGGATGACTACTTTTGGAGCATTAGATCTAGGACATTCAAGAATATTTGCACCAACGAGGTAGATAAAGTCTTCTTCCTATTTGTCTTGTGGTCCCCCACATCAACTTTTTCATAAGGTGTTGGTAACCCTAAGGGAAGTTATTGTGTCAATGGTGTTTGCATAAAGATAAGTATCTCTAACCCCCCTTTTCCTTCCTGTTATTTCTGATTTGATTGATTGATTGATTGATTGATTGATCATGTACATAGGTTAGAATAGAGTAGCATATTCTTAATCTATTACATAGGTTAGAATAGAGTAGCATATTCTTAATCTATTACATTATTATATATCAGCCATTTCCTTACAATCTGCCCCTTTGGCGCTACAACCTATCAATCTCTACAATCCATGTTTAAAACCCTAGCTTATATATCTTCGTGTTGTTTACAATCTATTTACAATCAAAAGCCTAGTAAGACATCATCCCTATCCTAGACCTAGGCTTTGGAACCCTGCGCCTTTGATAGAGAGTGGATTACCATCTTCTAGATCCATGGCTTTAGCACCTTACAACCCTCTTGTGTGTGGCCCTAGAATGGTCCCCTTCTTATCCTAATCTATATTATTGAGAAGAGAGAGGATATTCTATAAATATTCTTAGCCTACATACATTATGGTTAGTACATAGGTTGGAGCAGAGTATACACCATGGTCTCTTCCACTCTCATGGAGATCCGAGAAGGGACCTCCAAGCAAAAGTTATCCATAGAGGGAGGGAGGGCTAGGATAAAGAGAGGAGGGACCTCCAACTAAAAAAAAGAAACAAGTGGTACCTCAATTGGCCTATGGTTTGTATAATGAGGTGTATGGTCTATTAGGAAAACCTTCTAAGCACGATACACCCGCATTGGAGTATGCGACAAGTCATCGAGAATGAGAACAAAATCCATGATGCAAGAAAAATTGTTGATGAGCAAAGGGGGATGCGATTGTCGTAGATTCTTCTCTTTGCGCACTTCTTCAAGTTTCTTCATGTGCTTCTTATAGGCATGACAACCCTTAACTTACACCATGCCCTAGTGCATTATGCCATGTGTAAAACGGTAAACGCTCATATAGGGAGTCTATAGTTGTCATGGTGGGAGGTTGGGATGGAGATGTCAAAGAAGGTGAGGGGGATGCTATGGCTAGAGGGCTAACTAGAGGAGCCATGTGTGTTATGGCTCAAGCACAAGGTTACAGGAAGGATCGATAATAGGAGAGCTAATCAAAGGAACCAAAGAGAGTTGAGGTTCGGGCTCTGGGTCGCTCGGAGGTGGGGAAAAAGAACAGATGTGAATGAGTTTGTCCCATTCTTTGGCCTCCTTCATCATCAAGTCATCCTCTTTGAGGTTGAAGTCAAAATATTCAAGCTTGCCATTAGGGAGCTATGACTTAAAAGGGGAGGAGACATGGATCATGTTAATGTTGTCGTTAAAAGAGGATAACAAGGATTTGGGGGAAGACATGCTAATGAAAGGTTCCCACTCATCAAAATCTGTAAGTCAATAGAAGTGTCACAAACCGTTGGTATCGTAGAACTTCCGCATTCTTAGCTTAGGCATAGCCAACAAGAATGGATCATCAAGCAAATAACCATCTTCATACTCGGGTGTAGATATGTTTGATATTAATGGATTGATAACAATTTCACTAGGAGGTGAAGAAGGAAGCTCCTTCGGAGGCGAGGTAGAAGAGAAAGTAATAGTGATTACATTAGTTGCCTTCTTGCGAGAATGGGATCGCATAGAAGGAAAACTAAGTGATAATAGAATTAGGAAGATCGGAGGTTCTAATCTTGAAGTTGATTTCATAAGGCTCGTCATCATTCAAATCGAGAAGGTTAGGTGGGATGTTCTCGACAATCTCAAGATGGCCATATATCCTCAAAGGGAATTGACAAGGTTAGAGCATTGATACTAGTTCCTCAAGAACGGGGATCTTAAAAACACCATGTTGTTTGAATTGTTCAAAGTTCCATGGATTGGTGTCACCTTAAATCCTATCTGAAGCCTAGGCAAAGAAAATTGATGCATTTACATGTCAATGTGGTGATAGCACACATCTGATGTGTCCATGGTCAGCCAAGAAGAATGTTATAAGAAAGAGGAAAATTGAAGATCGTGACTTTCACTCTAATGGTGTGAGAAGGTACAGTAATGGGTAGCCAATACAACCCACAAGGAGCATTTGCCTTCATTCATGCTCTTGACACATGATATGGGTTGATTTCAAGCTATCAGTGGAATATCCTAAGAATTTGATGAATTCTAGAGAAGTGACGCATGTGTCGGAACCCTCATCAATGAGAGTTTGCTTCACTTACACATTGTTGATCTTAATGGAGATGAAGAGAGGAGGATCATCAACACAAAAGAGAAGTTTGTCCAGGATCATAAAGTCAATAGGAAAGTGGAGAGATAGAGTCTGATCCGTGGTTAGATTGGTTTGTAAAGAAAACTCTTTGCATTGTTGAAGTATGCTCTTGTCTGAACCATGCAAGAGGGAGTCTTGCCCCAATGTTGGTGGTGATGGAATATTCATGTTTAAGAGGGTTGTCATGGGGCAATTACAATGTTTAGAAGAAGTACAAATAAATTCTAAAAAAGGGATTTTGTTTGAAAGATTGGAAAGCTTCGTGATTACATCCCATTCCTCCAACTTGGGTTGTCGTATGTTGTCTTGAACTTGAAGTTTCTAAATGAATGAGGTATGAAGAGGCTAAGAGCTCGGGTTGGTCTAGGTTTTTTTTTTTACTCGAAATAAGGCATCAATCTTGTTGGATGGCGATCAACCAAAACAATAGTATTAACCTTATAGGAGCAGTGACCGTGCGATTGGGCTTGCGAGTTCTAAAACAAATAACATCATCCTTGCATCTTTAAGGTGACCAATGGCATTGATCGAAATAGGTTTTCAAAATTTAATGCTTCTTGAAGTTTATATAGGAAACATTGGCCTATAAGATAGACATGAACAATCCCATAAGTATGAGGCCGATCGGTAGGATACGTGGAATCAATGCAAGCTATCACTCTTTTCATGCCTTGCGTGTAAACCATGTTATCCGTATGATCAATAGTGGGGATATAGGTAGTTTCGATGTTATTAGTTGAAGAGGTTGAATTTTGCTTCTCATTGTTGGGTTGATGGTTTGCCTTGGCCTTAGAATGATTGGGCAAGGGATTTTTATAGATGTCCAAATGAGCATAGTCTTATGGATGGCATCATGATAATCGTGTTGTGTTTTTTCATGCACCTTAATGACCCCAATATGTCTTTCTCGAAGCCATGGCTTTGTGATCAAAAGTCGTGTCCAAGCAAGAAAGCGTAGGCAAGGGCTAAGTGCTAAGTGCTTTACTGATTCTCATGAGAATGGCGGCATGAAACTCGGCAGAATAGATTTTCATTATACCATTGGGGAGAAGTGAGGAGGGTTCCGTAAGCTATAAGAACGGCCCATAAAGGCCGTCGCAACTCTTCCATGGTGAGAGGCTAGTGACAATCCATATGGGAGGAGGATGGGGCAAGGAAAAGCCTCCTTTGGGTTGAGGAGTGACAAAATCGATCTTATGAATGGTTATATGGGAAGCATTACCGGGGTTAGGAGTGTTGGCGACTCCTCCATCTGCAGCATTACGATTATAAGGTCTCGTGAGGACTTGAAGATTTTTCTAAGGATGTTGTTTAGGTCGATATTTTTCAAATTCACACATAACGTAGTCTTGTCTCTTATCTTGTTCAATGGTTTCCTCCAAGTGGATGGAGAGAAGTACTTAACTTTGTATTAAAGGTGAGGTTCTAAAGCCATGCGCAAAAGCTAAAAGAGGTTGTCATTAGATAAGTTATGCTTTAGCTCTATTGCATAAGGTTTTCCATTGTTTGATGAAGGCCTGAACCGTTTCATTCTCAAATTGTTTACAATCGACAAAGATGTTGATGTTGTTTTCAGACAAGTTGTGATAGTGAAATTCTTCAACCAAGGTAACGACTAAACCCTCAAGTTCAGCAATGGAGTTAGTGAGAAGAATATGATATAAATCCAAAATATTGCCCGAAAGGGTCTTAGATAAGAGCTTGGTAGCCGCATGAGAGTTAGCCTTAATACAGTTCTTGTAGACATTGCCAAAGGCCTTAATGTGAAGAATGGGGTCGGAGGACCCCTCATAAGAGATGGGTTGAGATATGCCTCCAATGTCCACAGCGGCAATATAGGGAGCTAAAGCATCTTTTTGAATGGATTGAAGAACCTTGTTTGTTATAGGTGGTTGATGAAGAGTGGTCTTGTTGGGACCAAGAAGGGGACTCGAGGAGACATTGATTTACCACTCCCACTAAATATGTTGAGGTTGTTTATTCATTTGAGAAAAAAATTCTTGCATTTGAAGGAATTGATTATTACTTCATTTGAACAAGATTTGCTTGCATTTGAAGGAATTGAGTGTTAAACTAATGGTTTTTGTTGACTCGTTTGATTGATAAGTCGTAAAATTAGTTGTGTTGGATCCACGTGGGGATTGGTTTGATTGGTATTATAAGGTTGACTAGTGTTGGTAGATTGACTAGGTCGATTGAGTTGATTGGATTCACGAGGGCCAGTGCTAGTGGTTGCGTCTGCCATAGAAAGAGGAAGGATGAGTATGAGATGAAAATATGGGGCAAGACATGCTTTGGCTTGCCTGTTGGATGAGAAGATGTTTAAGATAGGATTATTTTGGTTGTTATAATCATCCATGTGTTTTTGGATGGATTCAGGAATTTGTCCAGCAAAATGAGGGAAATTTTGGAGTAATTGTTACATGGCGAGTCGACATGGACGTTATCTATATGCTCACCCTCTTGGTCCAATTCTTCCTCTTGTATAGGTTGGTTCAAATGGGATCTAGCAGATGTATTATGTGCCATCTTCTTCGCATTAGTACTTGGCCATATTGCGATCCATATAGAGGGTGCCATCTTAAATAGGGAATCCCAGTCATTAGTTTGGGAGCTATAAAGATGCTTCCCATGGTGTTAGGCTTTTAGAAAAGGGAAAAGTTGACATAGCTACGAGAAAATTGAGATGATAAGGAAGATATTAAGTTGATAGCAAGATGAGATATAAACATGAAAATGACTCACCGAACGATGGAGTAATACTCGTGTTAGGTTCACTAGAATGTAATGATGGTGAAAATGATCACTACGGTAAATAAAAGGAAATGTGAAGATGACTCACTCAACGGTGGAGTAAGATTCACATTGGGTTCACTAGAATGTAGTGATGGCAAAGATGATCACCATGGATTATAAAGAGGAAACATGAAGATGACTCACTCAATGGAGGAGTAAGATTCATGTCAGATTCACTCAAAATGTATGTGGACTAAGGTCTATAGATTATCTTCTCTTCTCAATAATATAGATTAGGATATAGAAAGAAGACTATTTTAGGGCCTAAATACAAGAAAAGATATAACGAAAGGAGTCAAGAGACATGGATCTAGAAAATGGTAATCCAACCTCTATCGGAGGCTTAGGGTTCCAAAGCCTAAGTCTAAGATAGGGGATGGAGTCTTATTAGTACCCCATTGTAAGAAGATCAATAAGAGATAATGTGCATATAGAGAACTCTAAACTAGGTTGTGCGAGATAAGAGTTGTAAGTCAATGGGTGGATGTTAGGCAAGGTCGATATAAGAATAATGCAATAGACAAAGAATATGCTATTCTATCCTAATCTAGAACATGATACATCAATCATAATCAATCAAATCAAAATAGGACAAAAAGGAAAAGGAAGGTCAAGATACTTACCTCTATAAAGACACCATTGGAGCATTAGACCCCGAGGGCTAGTAACACCTTATGAGAGAGTTGATGTGGGGGACCACAAGATAGATAGAAAGAAGACCTAAGTAAACCATAGTTGGGGACTCCAAAGACTTGGTGAACCTTGTTGGTGCAGCTCCTATTCTTGAGTGTCTTAGACCCAATGCTCCAAAGATAGTCCCCCAGAGTGTAAGCATTCTAAACCTAAACCTTTAAGACCTTAAGAGTAGCTTGGCGAGTGCGAAGCAAACCGATAGATTATGAATTCATGATATAAAAATGATCATAATGGATTCCTATAAATATGGGACATGATCGATCATTGTAGTGTCGGCCCGACACAATCACCATTAAAAAGTACAACAAACAATATCAAGAATGGTTGATACCGTCGGCTCTGGACAATGATAAATCAAGGGGTCCAAAAGAAAGGATCGCGAGGTGGAGTAAGAACTCAAGAGCTGATATGAAGATGAGATAAAGAATGTATGAAGGTGTTATAAGTAGATATCTGCGGTGCTAGTTAGAGGATAGTAAGGAGATATGAAAAGAGGTAGTAAGAATGATTAAGAGGTATAAAGGATAGGATAGCTAAGGTATGAAGGACTACACATCAAATCTCTTTCATAGATCCTGCTAACCAACTTTGACCATTTCTCGCACGTACACCCTACTTTTGGTAAATGCCTTGTGAGACATCACTCGAGGTGGTTACTTGCACCAATGGTGCCTCTGAAGATAAACACTAGTACGAGTGAGAAATAAGGTGTATAGAAATAACATGGATGATGATGAGGAATATCGAGTTAGTCACACTCGAGGGAGAGAAGATTTTGGATCATCCCTACGGATCGTTACAGATTACCAACACGTCATTTCCCCTTGAGAAACTCCCCTCTTTCTAAACCAGCCCATTCCAATTTAATTACTTCAAGTGATATCACCTATGTAGCTATAGGCTTAGTTGGTAATGAGAAACTGTATACACCTAATTTTTCACGCTACTACTAACAACTCTTTTGTGTGCGAATAAGGGTTTTGATGGATCAATTTCTCAAGCGATTGCCTTCTCCGACACTTGTTTGCATTTGACTTTGTCATTGACACTTATTTCGCTGACTTGCCCTTGATCCATGACACATTTTTACCCCACTTGACATTAGGGTTGTCCTTGGCTGACGCCATCGCTTGTGGGTGATGGTGTCGGTGTTAGGTTTTCCCTTAGGCGACACATCGCCCGCAGGTAATGGAGTCAGTATATATGCACATCACACCCTAACATCTCATGGAAGAAAGGAATGACATGAACGAATAACCATCTGCTCTTCTCTTTTGCGCCATCTTCGCATCTGCTCACTTTGCTCTTGGTCTATCTTACATTTGATTTGGATTGGACACTCTTCTTGGTTGTTGGATTGCTTGCGTGTTTCTCTGGGAGAGATAGATGCATCAGCGACCACCCCGCAAGTAAGTGCTCTAACTCTCTTTGTCATTTTGCATAGATTAGTTCATCTCCTTTCCCATTGCTTTATGTTAGCTTAGTATTGTATGTACATCGGTGCTAGTTAGCATATTGCTCTTACATGATCAGCTCCTTAGCTTTCCTTCATTTTAGTTATATTTCAGTTGTATAGATTGTGCATGCTTGTGTTATCTTTCTATCGATCTATATCTCTCCCCATTAACCGATATCCTAGAAGGGTACCCTCCTTTATCTTGACCACGAGCCTTGGAAACATGTAGGGATCACTACCCTCTGGATATGCAACCTTGACTCTCGTTGTAGCCCATTTTAAATCAATCAACTATGTGTCGGTCCATGTGTGTCTCCTCTTTGTTGCCTCATACCCTTGTAGAATAGAAGACCTAGGAGTGCAAGCCATTGAGACACATTCTTGGCCCGCCATACATTCTGGTGAACCCGACGTGAATCCTACAGCCTGATTGAGCACAGCTCGTTAAAAGCATCCATCTCCAATTTTGACCTCATTTCAAATCACTAAAATTCAAAAAACCTAAAAACAACCTACCCGACGTTGTCGCTAGGTGTGATATTGTCATTCTCGAAACTTGTCTCTCGACGCCATCGGCCCCTATGTAAATTTTCTTGCACGGCCGATAACGTCAGTAAGTCCCATTTCAGGACCTTTTCTCGGCCAGATCATCACTCCATCATGGAGTATCGGGCCTAGGATCTTCGATTTTGTTGTGTAAACATTTTACGAAACCCTTTGCCTTCTCGAATTCCCCTTCTCCATTGATTGTTATGTCGTAGGAGTTCGTAGAAAGAAACCTTCCACCCGCCACAATGGCCTATTTGAGGAGGAAGAGGAAAATCAAAATAACAACACTTCGATCACCCACCGAGATTCAAAAATTCATCATGCGATTTCTCGATCAAGGATGAATCGGAAGAAATGATCATCTCCAAATAGCTTGATGATAGGTGTTAGCATATGGATTTGCACGCATGCAAATGACATGCAACAATGTGGGAACGAAGTCCCTCCTCAATGAAGGTGAGGCTACCTTTATTGAAAACCAAAACCGTATTTACATCTGTACATTCAAAATTATATGTGGGGGTGTTTTAGAACATCAATGGAAAAAAAAGTGAATGAGGGAGATGGAATGGAATGAAGGAAAGGAGTGGAATGGAATGAATTGAAAGAACATGCAAGAGTTAGGTAAAAACAGAGCCTAATATTACGCACGAAAAGAAAGATGAATAACTAACACAAATAAAACAAAGTTTGAGTTAGCTAAACGAGAATGAGTAAAAGGGAACACACGTGAGCAAGTAGATAATCAGAGCTTGATCACTGTGAACTAGAACAACATATTAGTAGCATTGACAATAAGATCCAAGACAATATTTGCATGCAAGATTTAAACATCTAACATCTAATGAACATAAGAACATCAAATGTTACAAGAGACAATGAATGAGACACAAAGTTCGTATTTCATTAACTCTAAAATGTCTTCACAAAGAACACAAAGTTTCTTTCTGAAACAAGCTTACACACAAAAGTATTTTCTTCTCCTCTCTCAAAGTCCCCTTACAAATGAGCCCCTGACTTCCTTTTATAACCAAAAAGTTGGTTACAAGGTAGTTAGGGTTTTACATGCACATTAAATAGGGCACTTAAGTGACCTTTGACTTTTTCAACCAACTTTATTAAAAACAACTATAAATAGAAAACTCATAAGTTTCTTCAAATGAATTCAACAATAACATCATTTAAAATACCACTTTCAAAACATTCACCAAAAACTAGTGCCTTATCCATTGGGGGTGGGGTCCACCTATCTCAATCGTATGAGAAATGGACTCTCCCACCCACGAGAAAACATAGGAAATCATCCTACTATGTTGTTGGCAAAACAAGGATCTTGATTCTTTTCCATTTCAAAAGATTTGAGCTTTTGCAGTGTCTGGTGCATCTTCTCTTCTTCTGGAAAACAACTCGGGAGAAGACCAGCCTCACAGAGTACCTACATTTCAAGAATCTTACCTGGTATGGTATGCAGTCTCCGTAACTTTAGATTGGATTTCTTTGCAAAGATGTTTGATTCTGAAACATTGATCCATGGAAGAAGTGGAAAAAAACATCAACAGGAGTATACATTTCATGTATCAATTTTGTAAACTGCTCCACCAGGTATTGTACTGAATTCCTTTCGTTGTGTTTGTTGATGAAGGTGCACGGAATATCTTCGATGAAGACCTGAATGGAAGAGAGCGCGGTATAGGCTTCGTTGCACAAACCGTCAAACTAAATTACCAAATCTTCTAGGATCATTTTCCTGGACTTAGCATGATTTAACCATAGAATTCGTGTCATGCGATGATCGAACTCAAGTATCCCCTCTGAAGCTAAGAAAGTAGATTCCATGCGGGCGAGATCCTGAAGAGTTGGAAAAATCTGATCCAGTGTGATTAATTCTGTAATGAGGCACTCCTTGAATGGAAACACTAGATCGAGGTAGGCATAAATATTCTCAGATATTTTTATCACTTCAGCAATTGTTTTCAACCCACCACTTTCTATCTCAGAAACCCATGACCTTAGAGTGTGTCCTAGAGTGATCACATCTTTTGATTGATTGAGAATTTCTTGATCCGGGATAGCCATCATTTCTGGAATAGGAAAAGAAGACTCAATTGGGTTGATCAAATGCTTGAACATATGAAATCAACTGATTCTTTTCTTCCTTGAGTTGGGAAATTTGAGATTTGTATCTCTCCAACCTTTTAAGCACACTATTCATTGAATCTTTTGCCATAACAACATCGCTTTCAAAAGTGGTCTTACCAAGAGCTATCTTGGATACTTCATAATCGGTGACTGTCATGTCCCCACGATCCTTCTCAGTAGTAGGAACTATTATTTCTGCAAACTTATCTCCGCTATCATCAATCACTACTCTGGAGAAGACCTTAGGCTTTTTGGGCACAACTTTATTGGAGAGGGAAGAAAGAGACTCCAAATCAATGTTGGCCACTTTGACCAATCTCTTTCTCTTTTTTATTTCAGAGTCAACCCAGGTCGGTGTTTCATTCATTAATTCAACACAAAAATGTCGAGAACTGGAAGAAAAATCCTCTTTGCCTTTTTCATGACTAAAACCAATAGGCAGTGGTTTTGTGGCCTCAATCCTTGGTACGGTAGCATCATGCAACACATTCTTGATTATCTTCATGTTCTTGTGAAATATCCTTATCACTGGATGTTCGAAAGAATTAGATATCTACACTACTAGGATTTGCCTAGATTCTGGTGTGTGACATTGATGATTTAGATCTTTGGTAGGTCTATTGGAACTCTCGGTGATGTGAATAGATGAGTTTGGGGTAGAAATACCAGAAACACGTTCTTTTCCTTCCCGAAGATGCATACTCTTTACCGATCCTTGAGACACTGCTTCTTTATTAGAGACAGGTTTGGGTAACCACCGGCTTTGCCTCTGAGATGCGTGTGATGATGTTGGTGGGGACTGGTGTGAAGAAGTTTGCACCACCTTTTTTTATGTCACTCCTCCTTTCACTGGCAACCTCTAGTATTTCTAACATATGTGCCTGAAATGGGAGAGGATTGGCTATCTGATTCTCATACCACTTCATAGTCCTTTTTAACACAGGTTGGTTTATAACATCTAGAGAAGTTTCATCTCCTCTACTCCAATCAATACCAGGGAGCAGAGTGAAAACTATCTGATCATAGGCGGATCCATAAGATCAATTCCATTATCGGCAAGGGTTAAGGGAGGATCCCTCAATCCGTAATTCTCTATCTGAGCCAGTGTGAGATGAGAAAATTGTCGTCGTCTTACCTCCCTGTCATCCGCACATTCCACCCAATAGTCTTCTATGTTTTCCTTGTGCTTATCTTGCCCCTAGGCATTTTCCATAGATCCTTTAATATCGAATTGAGCCCTACTTGTGAAAGGATGTATAGTTATGAGAGAAAATTCTTTTTCCATAAGTTCTGCATTGTGGGAATTTGGACATTTGTATTCTCCAATCTGAATTGGGAAATGAATGCCTCCTTTGCGTTTGTCCACCAATAGGCAATGAATTTTGAAAAGGCTGACGTGAAAGTTCCATCAATGCTATTTTATCACTGACATATTTAGGAAGCCTGTAAGGAGCTCCCACAAATCCATCAACTCGTATATAGGAGTAAGAGGGAAACTGGATAAACCAAGTTCCCCATTGTTTTATCACCGCCTTGGCATCTTCTAGAAAATCTTTCCTCCGGTTTCTTCTTAGTGATCGGATTATATAGAACAAGAAAGCATCGTTTACCCTCCGGAAATGGTGAGAACCGTTCTTGAACTCCAGCTGTGGGTAAAAATGAAAAACACTATTCTTGCCAGGACCCATTGCACCTCTAGTTGTTAGCCCAGAAAATATCCTCCTTCTCGCTACAACATAAATCAAATACGAAGTCATGTAAAAATGACCTATCATCCTTACCTCAATCAATTGCTTATGGAGAGTATTGCTAACGATACTTGCCCAATCAATGAACATCTTTGCATCAAGATAAAGATAAGATAAAGATAAAGATACAAATGAACTTGTACATCCAAGGGTGAAAATTTTTGGCAAAAGGAAGACCAAAACCCTACTAAGGAGAGTAATCATATCTCCTATTTCTTCATGAAACTCTACCCGAAACAACTCTTTGGGAATTCTTGAAGTGTGAGTCTTTGGTTTGACCAACCAATTTTTACTAACCATCTTCGACCATCTCAAAGGATTTTCATCCCAAAACTGTTGTGTCGATTCTTGTGTGATGTCAACATTTTCTTCATGGAGTGGCACTCTTAACAAATCTTCCATATGATCTGGAGAATTGAGCAAAAAGGTTCATTTTTGTCATTAAAAATTCCTCACGCTCAGGGTCATAATGTTCAACACAAGCTAGGACAAATTCGGGGCATTGTATGGCAACGGAAATGTTGCCGCTTGAGGTAAACCGCAACGATAAAGCCTTTTTGAGAAAATAGTTCTCCCTTCCCGTCTTACCCTATCACAGAATTGAACCATATCTACGTGACCCATATCGGTATCCAAAATATTGTCATATGCTGAATTTAAAGACGATGTTGGAACTAATCCTTGGTATGCATATTTTAGTGCCAACTTATTAGAACGTTCACCCATTATGAATTCTTTTTTTTTAAACACGAGAGAACAAAAAGAAAACCAAGACACTGGGAAGGTGTCGGGTCTAAGTCTCCGGACCACCGTTGTCGCAAGAATAATACGACTCTTTCTATTTTTAAATAAAAAGAGATTTAGCGGATGCCGAATTCAAAATGACCATACAACAATATTGAGGCAAAGCTCAAATCACCATCGAAAAATAATACAATTTTAGATCATTGTTACACTTTCAGCAACATGTTGAATCTTCGAAGCTCATTATTATTATTATTATTTTTAAATATTCACTGTGCGTGAATATCTCGATTCACCCTTGACGTGAGAAAGCTATCGTCTCCTCAGCATGCGTAGCACCATGAATATTTTAATTTAAAAAATAAATAATAAAAAGAAACCTGCGTTGAACTCCAGTCAATTGTGCATGCGTGAAATCTGAATTAAGCTTGTGGCTCTCTATTCAGATCTGCGTTGGAAATGGATCAAAAATTGTGCATGTGTTAAAAACTTCATATGGTTTTTCTTCCTTCCCACGTGGTGAGAATCCCTTCTTAACTGTTGTTTGCCTTTTTGCTCAGGCGTGGATGTATGATCTCCTTTTTGCTGCTCCTGCGTGGTGATGACTCATCAAAAACAAACAAAATGTCCCTTTTTTGGACTGTTCTCCTTGGGCTACGTGGGCTTTGGACTCTTTCTTATTTTGCACAAAGATGCGTGGAAACTTCTTTGGCTGTTTTTCTTTTGCTTGCTGTTCTTTTTTCACGTGGCCATCACAAACAAATACATAGGCTCACCTTCTTTTATTTGTTTGTCTTGTGCAGGTGCGTGGATAAAACTGCATTCTTCCTCCCCTCTCTGGCTGTGCATGGGAACTGCTGATGTTTCTTTTTTTCAAGCTGCATGGGATGCGTGGATTTCTTTCCTTCAAATTCCACTGATTTTATTCTCATGGGCAGCGTATCATCTCCCTGAAATGGATTGGCTATGCATGGAAAACTTGTCTTCTTCCTACACAAATCAATAACAAACAAAAACAAACGTGGAATTTCACCTTTTCCTCTTGCATACATACGGATTTATTTGAGATTCCAGATCAATCCTTGCACGTGCCTAAGATTGCCTTCACCTTTGCAAGCGTGGATCTCAGAAACTCCTTGCTATCGCTTCCCTCCAATGAAGACAACTACCTAAAACTCTCAAGGTCGCCTGGCTCTAGCTAATGCCCTTGCCAGGTTTCCATGTGAAAACCGGATAGCGCCTGTAGAACAAGCTTTCCTTCTTAAGCTCCTGATATCTGCAAGATCTCCTTGTTTTTCCTTATTCCCAATTTCCTCTACTTCTGCAACCTCTTGTAACCGTCTCCTCATCAATTCTCGGATGATAGAAGCAAAATCAAAATTGTCTACGGCAATTGGAAAAGGAAGAAAGATTGCCCCGAAGACTTGCTCACAAAGATTCACGCAATTAATTAAAAGAAAAGTTCTCCCAAGTTTGTCGAACAACTTCCATCCAATATTAAAATTAATATTTATTAATTAAAAACCCTAAAATTTAATAAATATTAATTTTATTAAATAACAGGGTAAATATTAATTAAATAATTAAAATACGGTTTGTGGTGTAGCGGGAGAAGGGCTTATTCAAAATGGATGAAACGAAAGCCAAAATGACCGTGAGAATAAGATGATTGCGATGGAGGAGAACAATCACGCAAGATAACACTTTTGAAAAAAAAAAATTAAAAAATTTCACGTTTACTAATTTTACGAAGTCAAAATTAGGCGATAACAATAGGGCAAAAGGAAAGGTCACAAGCGGGTGCATCTGAAAATACCCCCAATTCTGACCCTACTAACCTTATCCTCCAACTCATTGATAGGATGAACCAACAACAATCCGCTACTATGGCTCAATTCCTTCAAATGCAAGCCAACATGGCTCAACTAGTCAATCGCCCTACAACGGGCTCTTGGGGCACCACCCCCTCCTTTACCAAATGGGCCTAATGGGGTGCCCATCACCCAACCCCCTATCCACAACAAAGTCCTAAGAGCAGTCCAACAAGAGCCTCTAACACCTTACATTGCTAGCATGGATATTGGGGGTATTGCTCCTTCCATCTCCTATGATGGGTCCATTGATCCCTCCCTTCACATTAAGGCCTTTGAAACCTTTATAAGGAGTGGATCAGAGCCAATTCATATGCTGCTTGCCACCAAGCTCTTAGCTAAAACCCTCATTGGGGATGCTTTGGATTGGTATCATACCTTACCTCCTAACTCCATAGTTGAGCTAGAGTCCTTGGTGACAACCTTAGTGAATGAATTTCAATATCATGACTTACTTGAGAATAACATTAATGCCTTCATCAATTGTCAACAATCTGAAAATGAATCAGCACAAGCCTTCATAAAACGTTGGAAGACCCTATCTACGCGAGTTGAACATAACATGCCTAGTGATAGCCTTTTCCAACTTTTCCTACGAGCTCTTGAACCTCGCCTTCAATACAAGGTGAGGTCCTTTTCTCCCACCTCTCTAGAAGAAGCCTTTGAAACAAGCTAAAAGGCAGGATTACCTCATGAGAGAATTTGAGAGAGTTCCTCCTAAGACAACAACCCAACAAACAAGTCCAAATCCTCCAACGTCCTAAGAACAAGAATGCCATAGATGATGGAGTCTCGATACTCTTCCTCTTGTTGCTTCTTCGAATAGGACCATCTTCAACATTGACCAACAAACTAACAACAACAAAAATCAGCCTAACTATCATCAACCATTGAGCAAGGAAGAGTTGAAACGTCACTTACCTAAGTCGTTTAGCATGATCTTAGATCCTTCTTGACCTGTTCCTCAATGGCATGATGAAAGTAAATTTTGTTGGTGGCATGCTAATTGGGGTCACTCCCATGAGAACTGTCATGCACTATGCACATGCTGCCATCAACTTCTTCCTAGGCTCCCAATTTGACCATGACACCATCACTTAGAATGTTTGACTAAAGCGGTCAAAGCCCATGATGCAATACAACAAAATATCATCACGAAGCAATTAACCAAGCTAATGAGAAGTTACAGGTCTTCTCTAATCCCATGCCTAACCATAATACAAGTGAGATTTCTAAAAAGCAAGAACATGCTTACAACTAATGTAGTTGAGACATACTATCCTCCTAAAATCATGGTTGCATGAATGATGTTAGGCGTGTCATAGCTTATATAGAACCCAAATATCCCACATCATTCCAGCCTCAAACTCACAGGGTTGTGTACCCTTATGTACCTCAAAATCAAGCCTCCCAAGACAGAAATCTCCCTCTTCTAGATGCCATCGGCCCTGTGGAAAAATCTCTTAGGGCCGATGGTGCCTAAAAATTCCCATCACTACAAACTCCATCGGCCCTTGTGAAAAATCCTATAGGCCAATGGCATCTAACACTATTGCTTCTATACAAATATCGGCCCTTGTCAAAATGAAACTTACAGGCCGATGGCATAGAAAGCTAAGAAAAAGATAGTTTCTAAAGTCTCCCTGATTACACTTGCTTCTTCAAATCTTTTCTGGGACTCCCATCACTCTCTCACCCACTACACTCGGTCTTATGTCATGACAAATGGGATCCTTCTTGAAATAACTTTCCAACTTCCTAGCCAAATCCCTTTTTTAAAACTCATGCGTACGTCACCTCACCACGTGAGCGTCTCATGACAACCTTATTTGACATGAACATCCCCTTTCCTCCCACTTTGGGGTAGAGTCCCACATTACATGGCTCGGAGGAAAGCATCCACCATCAATGTGAGGAGCTCTCTCGTTCATACCGACCTTGCCACAAATGCTCAATCTTGCATTTGATTCCCTATAGCCTCCATGATCCTGATGAGCTCTTTCTCTTCTGCAGATGATCCACCTCTTTTCATCTCAGTCCAGATTGGCCACACTATGGTCAAACATGCTCTCATTGATGAAGGATCTACACATGTGTTTGCCTCATTAGACTTCATTAAGAATCTTGGTTACTCCATAGATAACCTAAAATATACACATAACCACTTGCCAAGGGTATGACCACCGATAGATGCCTCCCATGGGATGTATCTGGTTACCCATCACCATTCCTCCTAGGACTATCCACGTTAAAGTCATGATTTTCAACTTTCCCTATCTTATAATATCCTCCTAGGGTGGCCTTGACTCATCGCATGCACGCAATTACTTCCTTCACTTGTCAATGTGTAAAATTTTCTCACCTAGGAGCTATTTATAAGATTCAAGGGGATCCTAATCCTTAGAACTATGAAAAACTCCAACAAAAAGGGGACATACAAACTCCCAACATTAGATGAGTTATCTTCCATCCCCTTTTAAAATATCAACATTTTAACTATCCTATAGATTCTCTCCGCGGTAATGTCGGTGGTCATCCCGAATTGGTTGGGCATACGCCTCCCAACCTCTTGAGTCTGATGATGATGAGCCCGATGAGATCACACTTAGCATTAATACTTCCGATCTTCCAGAACTTATCATATCTCGATTACCTCCTTACTTGCGACCCTCGTTCTCACAAAAGATCCCCTCAATTCCGTTGTCATCTCTCACGTACACCACAACCTCCATTAGCATGTGGTACGATTAGAGACTATATTGACTCTTTGTGTGGATACCTCCACATCAACTATGATGATGGTTACGCTTTAGATGATCCCCACTTGGCTAGTTATGCCCAGATTCGTGATAGGGAAGTCTTGCGTTACCAAGAGATCCTTCACACCAACACGCTCATGACATAAATTTCATCCTCATACAAGAAGATTCCTCGAGTATGGTTGATCCTTCTTCCTAGCCATCTAGTGTTCGACCTCAGATCGCTCCACCGACCTCTTTACCTCATACTACCCCTCTATACTCTACCATCCATCTAGTCGACCCATCTTCCCTTACAAAAGTGGATGATCATGTCACTAGTTTCAACTACAAATCGATGACCTCATGGGTGATGAACCCATCTATTATGCCTCGATGACTGAGCCACAAATTGCTCCATCGGCGCCATCTTCACCCATTGCATCAGACACCTTCCCCACACTATTCTCATTAGCCCTCCACATCCTGTGAGACTTCCCTCCCTACCTCTTGCCCTTATGGCACCCTCGGTCCCCTATGACCAAGCCATATTGCACATGGCACGAGGCCCCGGACATGATGTTTTAGAATGTAGAGCTTATCGACAACACATGAAGAAGCTCAAGTTGAGGTCAAATGAGACCAAACTAGAAAGGTTGCACAACCTTCCACTTTGATCCCCTCTTTTGTTCTCATCCACGGGTATTTACGCATACCGATGCTTGACTCGTCAGGTTATTCCTAATAAGCAAGCATCAGGTTCCTAAGTCCTCTTCCCGCAATAGGAAGCGTAGAGTCGAATCCTCTCAGAACCGACCACCTTCCCCTCGATCGACTAGACCACAACCTACTTATGGGCCGCCACCTCGCCTCGATCCTCATCCCACTATGGATGATATTCAACATGACATTCTCACCCAAGTGGAGGATCGGATCGATGACACCCTATTTTCCATGAGATTGAAGTTCATTAGAAAGTCATTATTACACAACATGCCATAGAGGACCTCATGTCTCGAGCTAGAGATCACATCTTACACCAGTCAACATGACATCATCATCACACCTTACGATCTTTCACACCCCTCATGGCTATAGCTATCTATAGTACCTTGACTACATATTCTTTCCTTCTTTGGCTTGAGCTCTCACCTTCACTTGGGCTCTCAACCCCCACTTGGGTTCTCACACATTTCCTTGTATCTCGCTTCATCCTCACTTGGGACCACCTATTGGATTGGATCTGTCATCCCTTATGCCCTGGCTCCTCCTACGAGGAGTTCATGTCTTGATTCCACCTATTTTGGATTTTTTCACCTCGATCTTTCCCATTGGATCACCGCGGTATTATGTGCATCCTCGCTTAGGGATTATGGCCTTGCTTGGATTTATTTACCTAACACCCGACATCATTGGATGTCATGGTCATTTTCCGCCCCTTGGCTTCTTCACATGTGTGGTTGGGCTATCCTACCGATTCCCCTCCCACCGGTTTTACCTATCTAATGACATTATCATTATTCCTAAGTACCATGAGTATCATCACATACATGCATGTGGAAAATAGGAAAGTGATAAGCAAAGTAACATATACACTATAAACATCTAATGAACAAAACCACCAAAATAATCATCATATATATATATGTGTGTGTGTTGTCTCAATCAATTTTATACATCGACAAAATGATACAAAAAATACATGGCTTTGGCCCATCTACAATAAGGCTCAAGCACCCTCACCCCTATGGGGGCCTTTAGATGCTTTGGGCTGATGGGGTTCTTTGTAGCTCTCTTAGGTCATGCGAGCTAGAGACTCGCCCTAGATCGGGCTCCGATGAGGCCTCTCCTGTGCTCTCACTAGATGTGCCTCCAATAAGTAATCCTCTTGCCCCTTCGAGCATCTAATAAGCAGGGCAGCTACTCCTCATATTAAGGTTTCATGTGCTCTGCAATAAACTTCACATATAGCATCACGTCTATGCTATGCTATGTGTTGCCAGTGTGCATGCGCATCCCTATATCTCCGCAAGGTCCTGGATGCCTCTCTAACTAGATGGAAGGCACCCATTGAGTCTCCCATTGATGGTGATGGTTGCACTGATCGGTCATCACTATAGTATCCTGGACATCCAACATAAGATCTAGGATCTCATGATGGGCACTCTCTATCAGGGAGTGCCACTCCTCCATCATCTAGCTTTAAAAACCAAGTACAAAGACACATGTCATTTAATACATACAAATATAACAAAAAACTACTTTCAACAAATCTAAATAACATAATGACACACATACTTTTTTCCCGGCCTCTCCACGATGGTCTCACCATCTCCTCATCCACCTAATACCTCCTCCTCCTCATCATCATGATGAGATCTCACTCCTATAAATCGTTCCCACCTGTCTTGGGGCACTACTATCATGTCCCCCTGCGTTGTGGTATAGGCCTTTGTCTCAAGTGCATGGCCATCTAGACTCCAACAGTGTTAGGTAACCTCCTCTTGACCGCACATCTACCACTCCCTTAGCCACCATTTGGTTGTCCCACTCTTACTCCACTGGTGCTAGGACTAGCTTCTCCACCTGCCTCCACCCTATGGACCCTTGTCAACAAATCCTCTATCGGATCCCTCCTCTGAACCAATATCTACTACATCCTCAATCATCTGTGGTGGGCCCTGAACATCCCCACCACACCTACGCTATTCCCACGACCATGTCCGCCATGCCTGCCCTGTACCACCTATGGGTCTAGTGTTGCACCCTCCCTCTCTCCTCTGTAGCCTCCCTAGCATGCCGACATTGGTAGGGTGGTAATGGTGGTACCACCATGGGCATTGGTCATCCAAACTATCTCGAGACCCTACTCATCAAGTGGGTCTCCACCCAATATAAATAATTCCCTATCACCTCAATAATGGCCTCTATGTGCTCTACTCTTGGCCAACTTAGGCCATTGATCCACATTCCTACATAGGGCTGCCATATGACATCATCCCGACCCACTTGTGCTAGTGGTCTGAAATGCTCGAAGTGCTCTCACTTTGTCGACCCCATGTGCCCATGGAGTACTCTCGGGCATCCGTACCACTATCACCATGGTGTACCTATCGGTCGATACATAGGGAACCTCTCATAAATCCAAGGTCATCATAGAATGATGATAGGTCCCACGACCCTCTTCCTCTTTGTCTGACCCTATAGAGATCATGCACTAATTGTACCCATATGGTGGTGCCCCAACTAAAGGACACCCCATGGTCTACAACATCCCTGCATACTACTATCAAAAATAATGGAATGGCTCCATCTTCCTTGTGACACACTATCCATGCCACAACAATCCCCATAACCACCTTCCAGATAACCAAAATACTTAGGCATAAATCGCACTTGAGAGACACACACAACATGCCCTCATATGTCTCACTCCCAATAGCCCATATGGCTAAGGCCATCTTTCTGCGAATCAAATCAGAGTCAAATCACAATACATATGGGTCCCTCCAATGGGTAACCCCAAAATCCCATGGACATCCTGTAAATTCAAGGCCATCTCCATGGTCTCATGTCCTATCCACCACCAAAAGGTGTTGGACCTAGTCTCCCATGTGGCCAAAAACATCTAGATCAGGTCCAGATCTAAAGGTATCCTGGGCATCTACATGATGCCCCAAAGCCCCAACCTTGTAACTGGGCCACCTCTGCTTAGGTCAAACCGAAATCAATCCACTCAGCCACGCCACATCAACACTCCTCCATAGGTGGATCCTATGATCTCCTTGCATGCACAAAATGATAGAAAAACAGAATTAGAACCTCAAAAATCAATTAAGTACGTAAAATAAAAATCAAAGACACATGCATACTCAAATATTCGTTAACACCATCAACCCCTTTGCTAACCCCTTACCCATCGCCCCTTTACCCACCAAACTCTACCAAATTTCTATACAAATCCATCATCCCTCTTCCTTTAGAGGGCCGATGGAGTTTCTACAAAAAAAGCTGCGACATTTCAAAAATGAATCCCAAAAACTACAAAATGAAAACAAAATTAAAATCCCCCAAACCCACTTGTATTTTTCCTAACCTACCCTATGATGCAAGTTTGGAAAAAATGACGCCTTAATGACTCTGAAAATGCAAAAAAAAAATGACACTTAATTTACTCAACAACATTAAATACAACAACTTACCCATGGTCGCGCCTCTCGTGCACACCTCCTCATCCCCCATGCCTTGCCGCCTCAACTCATGCCATGTTGTCACAAAAACACACCCAAATTTGGAAACCAGCTCAAATATCTCAAATCCAAAAATAGTAATAAGCAAATAACAAACAAAATACTTATATAAAAATGACATTTCTATTCAAATTCAATCACGATAACCCTAAAACTTCCAACTATCATTTTTTCTCCCGAGCTCCAAAAAATGCATTGTTTGTTGCATTATACCGTAACCTCGAGCTGTTCATTTTGACCTATTACATGTATAAGTTCGATGAAATTTTGATTTTTACCTATTTTTGACACCTTTCCATACCACTATGACATTATGACATCTCGACACTATGACATGACATCCATATGGGGCCCCCTAGCTAGGTGATTTACATCTTATTTTATTGATGATCCTCTAGTGTTTCTTTTCGTTTTGCTTCTTCAAGGTTCTCAAGCATTGATTGATTGACCCGCACATGGCAGGATGAGACAACACTATCAGGTACACATTGGTGGGTATATTTCATTTCAGCTGGTCCTTTATTACTTTCAACATTCCTTTTATGCACTTACTTTCAGTATTTACTTTCAATTTTGGTGTTACAAACTATTTCATTTCCATTGACCACCTCATGTTTCACTATTGCGACATGCGGTGATCAATGTTGGGGCATATGTATACACCTAATTTTTCACGCTATTAATAACTCTTTTGTGTAAATAAGGGTCATTGATGCATCTATTTCTCAAGTGGGTGCCTTAAGGGGCCTTCGGAATGGGGTATGACTATACACATGGTCATTATGGGATTAAAGATAGTACACAGAGATATGTACCACTATGTAGCCCTAGCCTTAGTTACCCTTGCCTCATCATTCCTTTTATGTTGCACACACTAGCACTCCCGACACTTGCTTGCATTTGACTTTGTCATTGACACTTATTTCATGACTTTCCCTTGATCCATGACACATTTTTACCCCACTTGACATTAGGGTTGTCCTTGGTTGACACCATTGCCCATGGGCGATGGTGTTGGTGTTAGGTTTTTCTTGGCCGACACCATCACCGCAGTGATGGCATTGGGTATATATGCACATCACACCTTGACATCTCATGGAAGAAAGGAATGACATGAATGAATAACCATCTACTCTACTCTTTTGCATCATCTTCACATTTGTTCGCTCTACTCTTGGTCTATCTTGCATTTGATTTGGATTGGACACTCTTCTTGGTTGTTGGATTGCTTGCATGATTGGGTCATCTATAGTGAGTCTAGGACGAACGGTGTTCCCCTTCTCCACCCATAGTGATTCTCTCTTGACGTCTTGCTTCTCAGAGAGATAGATATAAGCGCGATCCAAATTCTGGAGAGTTATACATTTGTGTATTTATAAGACCATTGGTTATTTCTTGAAGCTGAATTTCTCCGCTTGAATAGACCATATAGCCAAGAAACCACCTCACAGGTAAGTTCTCTAACCCTCTTTGTCATTTTGCATAGATTAGTTCATCTCCTTTCCCATTGCTTTATGTTAGCTTAGTATTGTATGTACATCAATGCTAGTTAGCATATTTATCTTACATGATCAACTCCTTAGCTTTCCTTCATTTTAGTTATATTTCAGTTGTATAGATTGTGCACACTTGTGTTATCTTTCCATCGATCTATATCTCTCCCCCATTAACCGATATCCCAGAAGGGTACCCTCCTTTATCTTGACCATGGGCCTTAGAAACCCTAGGTTGACTCATGTAAGTATTACGCCCTTTGATATGCAACCTTAGTGCTCATTGTAGTCCCTTTTAAATCAATCAATTGTGTAATATCCCCTTTTGGGATATTATTTAAATCTACAAAATTAATTAACCAAATCAATCCAACCCAATGTTCCAATAATACAACCCAAAATGGGGTTGGAGTATGCCAAAGTGGTGGGTTAGATGGGAAAACTAATTAGAATGCTAATATCACCCAGATCTGATTTTTAACAACAGTTAATTAATTAAATAAATACCCAAACTGCTGCAATCTTCCAAAATTATTTCCCGCTTAACCATCCAAGCAAAAATTCTCAAACTTTGGATTTTGGGCCACAAAAATATGAAGAACAATGTCCCAAAATCAGTTTTTGCACAGCCAACATAAAACCCTAATTTTGCCCTAAAAATTAGGTCGCCCAACACATTTAGGGCATCCAATTAGCTCCAAAAATTATAAAATCACTTTCTCCTAATTTCTACAACCAAATCCAATATTAAATTGACCCCAAACTGCAGATCTAAAATTAATTAATTGTTAGCAACCAAATAGCTGGCAGACAACTGAAATCTTCTAAAATTCATAACTCCTTCAATACTTAGTGTTTTTCCATGAAACAAGATGCAAAATAAACTAGAAATTTAGGGCTTTCCACTTTGCATTAAGAATCTGAATTTTCTGAGCATTAAAACCTTGCCAAAACAGCCCCAGAAAACTGATTTCAAGTCGCTAGGGTTAGATAAAATTATATAAAATAATTTCAGCTCTTTCTAACCATCCAACACACCCAAAATATCCACCCTTGCACTGAAATAATTAATAACACACAGCAGATTTTAGATCAAGCTCATATGGCATCAAAATATAATGAAACAAGCTCCAATCCAAGTCGATTTGGTAAAATAAATTGCAGCAGCAATAACAATCACAAAAGCACTTCAAACCCTTCACATACAATGCAGATTTACTCTCAAATAAATGCACCAACACTCTAAACCAAGTCGCCAATGCTTAGAATGAAGGAACAATGCATAGATTCATCAACAATGATTGCAAGAAGGCTTCAAAGCTAGGGCATACATCCCATTTCTCCAAGCATGGAGTAATTTCAAAAGTTCAATCAACATAACCCATAAAGGAAATGTGACCTCCTTTTATAGAACTAAGGGGTGCAATGTCCAATGACCGACCTTTTCCCTTTTGGAGGGAAAACATAAACTCTCATTAAAATATTTAATACTAAGACTATGTGCACTTTATTTATTTTTTAATTAAATAAATAAAAGTAACTAACCTATGTGCACATTAAACTAACTAAAGAGACTCCCACTTGTAGCGCTAGGCATGCCAAGGGGTTACAATGCAAATGAAAAATAAATATTAATAATGTCCTTGAAAAGGGGACATTACAAATTGTGTGCCGGTCCATGTATGTCTCCTCTTCGTTGCCTCATATCCTTGTAGAGAAGAAGACCTAGGAGTGCAAGCCATTGAGAAACATTCTTGGCCCGCCATACAAAATTGCGTTCTCTTGTTGAGTTTGTATGAGTTAAACTTCATACAAACACTTTTCAACATCCCCAAAGATATAAGAATGTACTCATGAGCAATCTACCCAAAAATTGATGATGATGATCAAATGGTGAAGCCTCTTATGAAGAAAACTATCCCTCCAAGCCATATCAACCCTATCTACAAGCTCCTCTTAAATTGAGTGCCCAAAAAACATGAAGCACGATACTAAAAAGTTGTCATCACAAATGTCGATATCATGGGGTTCCTACACAATTTCACTATTTTAAAAGTGAAATGGGGCTAAAAGAATTGCACCCCTACGTAGAGCTCCAAAATAAATGTGATCTAAAGAGGAAGGGGCTCCAATTGATTATGTATGCAAAATTTATCACCAATCTTTTATCGCCTTAAGAAAGAGGAAAAAAAACTCCCTATGATAGTCAAATGGATGTCAAATTTAGGTAGGATGGTTCGTGCCCTAAATTGACAAATCCAAAAGAAAATAGAAAAGCGAAAAGACCTCGATATTTTTCCACAAGGCTTCCAAATATACTGAGATAATTTGGAAAAATTCCAGATGTGCAAAGGTGCGGTATAGAAATATTGAATGAGTGTTCTTGGGATGGGACGAGGAGGGCAGAAACAAGGCAAATATTGCAAATTTGCATAGATTGAAAGTTACAATTCCCTCGTGAATTACAGCAGCTACTTACCATGCGATTCAATGAGATAGGAAGGATACTAAAGGAGGGCACACATAATGCATTTTTCGTGAAAGGGTGTTGGGAATCGGTAACTTCATATTACAAAGAGCACAACACAATGATTTTTTCTTTCACAAAAGATATCGCACATGAAATTGAGCCATTGCTTCTCTCAAGATGAGACAAATATTAATTTTGGACAAGTTGTTAGCCCTAATAAATAACTTCATCATTTTGGTGGAAGGCTTGGGACGACTTGCAAAGAAGGCCTGTCAAAAAAAAAAATTCATGGTATTCAATTGGCTAAAAATATTCTACCTATCTCTCATCTCCAGTTTGTTGATGATTCTACGATGCTTGGAAAAGCTACATCTATAGAAGCGAAACAAATCCATAAAGTTCTACACACCTTTTCACAAGCCACTAGTCAGCTGATTAACCAAGGAAAATCTAGCATCTTTTTCTTTCATTGCTCTAGACAACAAGAGGATCAAATTTTAAATATTCTTCAATTTAAGAAGGGGGAGCTTCCTTTACGATATTTGGGTGTCCCTTTAGCAGCCCACAAGTTAAAAGACTGGCACTGGTTAATTCACAGGTATGAGTTAAAACTTCAAAAGTGGACTAATAGATGGCTTTCTTCAGGAGGCAGGATGATATTGGTCAAATCGGTTCTCCAAGCTATGCCCATCTACATTGCTTCTGTGATAAATATTCCTAGCAAGACGTTGAAACAAGTGGACTCTATTTGCCAAAAATTCTTATGGAGTGGAATTCAGGATAAAAGGAAATGGGCCTTAGTTAAATGGACTACTCTTTTCCAGCCAAAAAAAGAAGGTAGTTTGGGATTCAGATTTTCGCCTTGCCAGATGCAAGCCTTAGCCACAAAATTATATTGGAGGATACTGGTACATCCCAACGACCTCTGGGCTTTGGTGATGAGAGCTAAGTATGCGAGCTTCCCTTCCCACAAAGGGCTCGTCTATCTTATTGGTTACTAAAATAGGCCAGGACATTATTAAAAAGCAGTTGTTCTGGATAGTCAACAATGGGCAGTTTGCCAATTTCTAGACTGATTCATGGGATGGAGCCCCCCTCTTATTTAACAATATCCTCAACTCATTCCTGTAATGAAGCAAATGCATGATATTGGATGGCGGAAAGTTTCTCAATACGGACGATGGTCACTCAATTGTTGGGAAAGTGAGAAGGAATGGATTCCGCTTTCTGAATGGCCACTTGTAATCCAGCATGAACACCAACTTTTGTCGTGCAGTCTTCTCAGTAGTCGTCCTCTTTCCTCATCTCCATTTCCTGATAAATTGGGATGGGGACCTGATCCATCGGGCTATTATATTGTTTCTAAAGGTTATGCGTCCTTGGTGATTGACAATCCTCACCCTCTAAAGTTCCTCTTTAAGAATCTATGGCATGTGGGGATGTGGCCTAAAGTGAGCTTTTTCTTGTGGCTTCTTATTCATAGGCGGGTTTTAACAGGGGATCAGCTTATTAAGAAAGGATTTTATGGACCTTTCAGATGTGTTATGTGCTTGCAAGATGAGGAATCTTTTACTCACCTATTTTTCCTATGCCCTTGGGTTGTTCATATCTGGCGACAATTGGCGACTCTTTTCAAGCTGAGGTGGCATAACTTTGATTCTCTTGAACAGTTATCAAAGAATGGCAGAGGATGCTTCCTACAGGCAAAGGTTATGCGTCCGGTACTGTGGAGTGGGATTTCTCTTCTTCTTTGGAATACTTGGAAAGAAAGAAATAACCGACTTTTTCAGCAAAGCAGCAAAGATGGTTCCTATATCTGGGAAAAAACAAAAATAAATATAGCTGAAACTCTCAAACATAAGATCCCTTTACCTAACACTTTATCTTCGGTATGGGATTATATTTGTAATCAGCTTTCGTTGGATCCAAGAGAAGCCACTTTACCCCGGTTTCATATTAAGAAGGCTAGACAAAGGGATAATCAAATCGAGGCCCCTCCTTTGGGATATGGACAGTTGAACACGGATGGTGCTTCCAGAGGTAATCCAGGCAAAGCTGCTATAGGAGGCATTGGTAGAAACCATGAGGGTGATGTGCACTTCTTTTTTGCTGTTAATCTGGGTGTTACTACCAACAATGTAGCTGAGATGAAAGCTATCTATAAAGGTATGCAAGAGGCGGCAAAGTGTGGTTGGCTGAAAATTCAAGTTAGGTCTGATTCCCAAATGGCCATCAGGATACTATCTCGTAGCAGAGCTCCTCTTCCACCAAATTGGCGAATTTCCAAAGAAGTACGGAAATTTACAAAATTACTGGAAAATTTTATTGAAGTGCAATTTGTTCGCATTCCCAGAGAAGAATAAGATTGTAGATACTTTGGCTAATTGAGCTCTTGATAACCATGATCTCCTATGTTACAGCTCGCCTTCTATATGGTGGTCTAACCAATTACAAGCTGATATCAGAAACATTTTCAACCTAGAAATCTCTCTATGATGAGTGCAAATGCCTTTTTGTTGTATAAAGCTATGGCTTGGACCAATAGTTTTCAAGCTTGGCATACCCATATATGTAAATTTGGATTTCAACTAATATAAAATCTCAAATAACTTCGTAATATTTCATTGTAAGTTCCTAATTATTTCTTAGTCATAAAGGGGTTAGGTCAATGTGCAAATATATTAAATGTAATGGTGGGTAAGTTAATTATTAATTACACTTTCCATATGAGAATTTTATTGGCTTGTAATGGTAGTTTAGTAAGTTGATTGTGCAATCGTACTTAATCGGGATTTTTGGGAAGAAGGTAGTATAGCATAGTAGTTTGTGTGTGTTGTATGAGAGATTGCATGAGAAGTTGTTAAAGTGTGTATTGGCTTCCATTGCCCTCCTAGTAACAGAGGCGAGACGTCATTGTATATTATTCATCTTTCATCGGTGAATAACTACGGAGATCTCCATATTGGCTGCAATGTGTATGCTCTCTTGTTAGTGCAGTGGCAAGATACTACAAGATATCCAAACCCATACCCGTACCCGTTTCCACTTTTCAAACCCATGCCCATGCGCCCGTTTCCTGGCAACCTAGATGGATATGATATATTGCTAGCGTGACTTTTTTATATTGAACATTGAATCAAAAATTGCAACATTACATGAAAACATGATTCAATATTTGGATTCTAAGTTGAGTTCTAACATAGTTAGCTTGCCTGCCTCACATAGTTGATAAAATTAACTACACTTGGAGTTTTCATCTATATTTGAAGATTAGAAAACAAACGTATTGATGCCTATTTTTTACCGGTTGATGAAAGGAGGTTTTTTATGCAAGCAATTTTCCCTCAATTATCTTATGGGGAGAGAGGAATAATTAAAATGGAAAGAAGGGAGTTTTTTGTGAATGATGTGTTTTCTCCATTGGTGAATGAAAGGGGATTTAATTCAATAGTAAATATGAATTTTTCTCCCCATTGATTTGTTAGAAAGTAAAATTTTTGATTGACAGTGTCATGAGTGTTTCAATTTTGAAGACATGATACCAATAATGACAATTCCCTTGATTCCTGACTCGGTGAGATTAGATAATTATGATGCTTGAATCTAAGTATCATATGTCTTTAACAAAATCAGCTTAGAATAAATATAATAATTATTGAATATGTATCAAAACCCCGAAAAACATTTCTTATTGCTGAACCTTAGAACCCTCCTTTCTTTGGTTGGATCCTGTTTCCTACTTCATTTTTCATTTCCTGTTTCTGGCAGTATAGTGCTGAAATATTAAACAAATTAAAATATCTTTCTCATACATCTACATGCAACTAATAATGCAAAGAAGCATTTATCAAGTTATGCCATTAAAGGAGGCATCCAAAAGCAATGTCTGCCAAATTTCTCAGGAGCTACAAAATTTGAAGTTCTCACATAACCATGTCAATTAGGAATAAGTACCTGAATTTAAATCAACCACATTCTCTTCTTTGCCTATTTTGGAATTCACTTTTTCTCGGGCACGAACCGCTCTGAAAGCAATCTTTAGCAGAATGAACAGCAAAATCTAGAGGCAATACAACCGCTGCCAAATTGTCCATGCTTCCTCTCTCAAATGCAGCATTTACCATAGCCTGGGCCAACGAATGTACGTGGGCCGGTACAATCTCTGTTGAATGATAATTTTGTTTTTTTGCTTCTAGTAGCAGACCGCAGATATCTTGTGTAGTCATCTTCTCAAAGACACCATCTGATGCAATGACAAGATAACTATCATTACTTGATAAACGCTGCCAATCTGTGACCTCTGGTTCAGAAATTACCCCATACCTGAAAGAATTAACATTAAGATGTGAAACAGATTCATAGAGATTAATCTAAGCAATGCTCGCTCTAACCATAAATATAGCAAATAAATTAGAATGGGGTATGCTGCCTGAATGTTGTCTAGAAAGCACATACACACTCAAGCTCAGAAATTTGTTATCCGCATGAACGTAAACAATTGACTAGTTCTAGAAATGTATAATCAAGTTGCATTGGGATTGGAGAATTTGGGCCTAACTAGCTCATTATGAAGATATTACCATTATATGAAATTTACGTGATTTCTCGTAGTTAAGTTAACTTGCATGGCATGGCTCTTGCATTACACCATACAAGATTAAGCACCAAAAAGGCTAAATGTCTAAGAACAATATACACCACCCCATTCATATGCCTAGGAAATGAATATACACTTTATTGGGATGTCATCAAATGCATTTTCAAAGTCTGAAGGAAGTCAATAGAAAAACACCAAGAGAAAATTGGGACATGGAAAATGCTATGAAAACTTATGACATCAACATGACCACCTAAATTGGATTGATATCATCATCAATGAGATGATTATTTTAGACACGAATTTCAATTAAATGAGTTTTACCAACTTTTAATACTATGTATGCCTTACTGCCCAATTTTGTTGATTTTAACAAAGCTGAAAGATAGATAAAATATACATAGTAACGCACAAAAGATACACAATATGGAGCAATCCAGCTTGTTCTTTTCCATTCATGTACAAAGGTATATAATACATTAGTTTACAACCCTTTCAAAACCAAGGGAGAAACCAAAGGTCAAGTGCGACCTTTCACCTTCCAACTTCATTTGAGTGTATTTCCAATATTTATTTATTATCTTCCATTTCTCATTTTGTAGAATTAAAATGATGCCGGAATCATATCTCAAACTCTATAAGCCACAATATTCTCAATATGTTGGTACTACATCGTGCACTTGTGTGTCCAACGATCCCCGGATATTCATTCCAAAGGTGAATAGGACATGTCAGATATCCCTTTATAACAAGCCTATACTATCACCTGCTATGAGTCTTCAAATCTCTCCAATGTTGAATCTCATGTCTACTCTACCATGAGTATCCAAATCCACGCAAGATCAATTGCTTCAATGTGCTTTAGTGGCACTCTCAAATACCTAACTTCTCGTCATGTCAGCTTGATAAAGGATCATTCTCTTGATGGTCTCTAATGAAGGACCATTCTCCTAATGGTCTCTAGAGTCAATGAATCCAAGCTATGGCAAGTCATGCTGAAACATAAAAAATTTCCTCTGGCAGAAAAACTGCATCAACTCTCATCTCTCAATTGATGTGTAACTGACGTCTTTCCAGTTACAATTTTAACTCAAACTCAATTCTGAAATATCCAATCCTAAAAAATGTAGTCTCCAAACATCACCAACTGGGGCAACTAAAGAACTATATTTAAAACTTTGAAATGCTAATACATTTTCAATTACATGTAACATATGGAATATTCACAACAAATGTGTACAAAACACCATCCAATCGTCAACTATATCTACAAAATCTTATATGTCTCAACTCAAAATTTGAATCTTGTGATGGAATTCATGGAAACCCCCTCCCATCTCTGGTTAGAAATAGATGGAGGTTGCATAAGACCCACATCTTGATCATCTTGCCCCTGTTTTTCTGAGATGCCATGCATTCTGCCACAAATTTCTCGACTTCCCTTTGAGCCCTTCCCAAAAGAAATCATGCTTGATTCTATGATAAGTCTACAAGGAGTTCCCCTACTAGAAACATATGGACCTCCATAAGAATCATATGCTTAAGGGTTGAGCTCTTGCACAAGTACAACCTATCCTTGTACCACAGAGCATCCCCTTTCCACCCAAATTTGTGTAATACACTCGAATCTTGTTGGAGCTTTTGAACGAGATTTTGTGTATATGTGTCATTCTCCCATCCTAATCTTGCCTCGTTCACCCATTCTTCCTACAATATGGACATGGCACACAAGAGTTCCTCTATGGACTCATCCCTCCTAGATAGTGCATTAGCCATAACATTCTACTTTCCTTTCCTGTAGATGATCTCAAAGTCATATCCCAACATCTTCATGACTAAGAATCCCCATATATAATTAAGGGTACTAAGCACTTGCCATTCTACCATGGCCTTCATCATGTGAGGGTCCGCTTTTATGCCTTCATGTGAAACAATGTGACCCAAGCACTCCACCTCCTTAACTCCAAAAGCACAGTTGGAAGGCTTGGCGTAAAGTTAATGTTGTTCAATAGTTACCAAAACTTGATTTGCGTGATGCAAGTGTTCTTCTCATTTTTTTGTATATTAAGATTTCATCAAAAACACCAAGACAATTTTCCACAAAATTTGCCAAAAGACATAATTCATCAAACTCTGACAAGTGGATGGTGCATTTGTGAGGGCAAGAGGCGTCACCAGAAATTTAAAATGGATCTTCTGGGTTCTGAAAGTTGACTTATGTATATCCTGAATCTAATTTGATTATAACCAAAGCGAAGATCAAGTTTTGTAATATACACAGCATCATGTAACTCATCTAGCAAATCAACAATTACTGGAATTAGGAACTTATCTTTGATGGTGTACTTGATGATTTCTTTGTAGGCTAGACACATGTGCTAGGTGTCATCCTTATTATGCACCATCACCATTGAACAGGAGTAATCAGTCTAACAATGCCTGATAATACCTACCTCCAACAGCTCTTGTGTTATTTTCTCAATCTCACTCTTTTGTACATATGGGTATCTATAAGATCTGATGTTGGCTGGTTGGATTCCTGGTACCAGTTGAATGGCATGATCGTGATCCCTTTTGGGCGGTAGTTCTTTTGGCATGTCTCCAAAAACTATCGATTGCCCATCAAAAATTTTATGCAGATATAGCGGCATAGAAAACTTCTTTCGTTGTGGTTCTAATGAAAACAATTGTGCCACAAACTCATCAGATGAGAACTAACTAGTTGTGGAGGCTTTGCACACAACCCGCAGTTTAAATGTCTTGCCCTCTAAATGATAAACAGGTGAACAACTGAAAATTAATCTCAATCATTCCCTAGGTAGTGAGCTATTGGACTCCCAACACCTCCACCCACAGTAATGGCAAACATAAGGGAATCTAGCAAGTAGTCTCCCATGGTGAGTTTAATACTGTGGCATTTCCTGAACAACTGACTATACCACTATCTGCAATCATGAATTGAAATTTTGGAGCTAGGTAAACAAAAGAGTTTAAGTGCAACCAACTGATTGTTAATAAAGTTGTAAGTACTTCCTTACTCCCTTTGTTTTTAGGAAGCCCATTACCTTGAAGGTTTTGGGTTGCTAATTATTGAAAGTGCATGATGAGAGGTGGTTAGGTATCTCTTGACTCCTTGTCTGGCTTATCAACCTCTAATTTTACTTCTTCTTCCTCTTCTTCATTATTCACACCTTCAATGTAGAACTTCTTTTCAGCACATTTATGTCCTTGAATATATTTGCTATCACGGTTAAAACATAACCCTTTCATTGTTTCTCTTCAATTTGTTAAGGAGTCCATCTGGTAGGCTGAGGGAATGACAATGTTGGAGTGCTCTGATCTCTTGTGTTCAGGAATGCCTGCCTTTGTTGGCCAACATTCTTTCCTTTTCCCTATGTGCCATGACAAATGACTCAAACGCATCAACTAACTTTAAGGCCTTTACGATTGATGTGTGAGGAGGCCAAGGAGGTTGAGGGGCTTCACCGAGAAGGTGGGACAATTGGTTAAAAGAACTGCACGATTACAACTTCATGTTTTCGAGTTGTGTAGTCTGTAGATCAGCAGATCAATGTCCAGCACTCAACAGAAGAGCCCTAGCTCAACAAAGTAGCACAAGTTTGCACTCGCTATTGTTTGGTTAAGTGCCCCATTTAGTGCTTCTATCCAAAACCCGCTTGACTTCTACTCCTATTCATCCCATTTAGTGCCCCCTTAATGGAATCTATCCAATTGAATCACTGGATAAATCCCTTCCCTCCTAAGAGCCCTAACATCATTTGAGCCTAGTCGATCAATAGATTGAGGAGGTCGGGAACTCAACAAACAAAGGAGGGGAGGAACTCAACTGATAGCTTGGGCACTCAACCGATGTAAGGGCTTGACCAAGGAGGGGGCACTCGTCAAAAGGATAAGGTGTGAGTGGTTGGGAACCACTCAAGCGATGAGAAGTCCTTTAGTTACTCAACCACCAACAAGGCCTTTTAGCACTCCCCAACGCAAGAGGGGAAGGATCTCGATAGATCGACAGATCGAGAAGGTTGAGGAGATCAAGGGAATTTATGCTTTTGACCACCTGCCTCTAGGGTTTGGGTGTTTGGTCAAGGACCTTTAGGTAGTCAATCACCTTGGCCTTGTAAATTCCTAGCATGAGTATGGATATATTATCTAATAGGAAAATCACGAAGAAAGAACATTAGAGATACCATTATGTGCAAATCAATGTTTTGTGAAGGATAAGAGGTGTGATAAAGTTATAGTCTCCAACATTAGAGAGCATAATATCTACTAGTTTCAAGAGGTTGACCCTTTACAAACACATGCCTTGGTTGTTGCCAACACCGACATGCTTTGGCACCAATGGTATGGCCATTTAAATTTAAGGTTTCTTTCCACTTTGGTGAAACATACACTAGTAGAAGATTTACCTCGCATACATGAAAATAGAGAGGTTTGTGCAGCATGCTTGGCAAAGAAACCATGTCAAAAGCATTTTAAGAGTAGGATTAGCAAGCAAAGCATTGTATAGAGTTGGTGTGTGGTGATATATGTGAACTTGTGAGGGTGCCTCTATTTTTGGTGCCACATATTTACTATTGTTTGACATTTGTTGATGATTGAACTATTATATGTGGTATGTTCATCAAAAATAAGAGCAATATTTTTGGTTCTTCAAACAGGTTGTCGAAAATGAAAACCAATGGGAGAATATCATAAATACTTTCCCAATTGACAATGGGATTAAATTTTCCTCACGAGAAGTTTTTGGAGTTTTCAAACAGAGACGATTCACAACCCCACATAAACCTCGGAAAAATGGTGTGGTAAAGAAACAAAATTGAAAGCTCAAAAGCAAACTCGATAAAGCAAGAAAAACAAAAGATTCAAAGAAACCTATTTGACATTTGTTGATGATTAAATATTTATACGTGGTATGTTCCTCAAAAAATAGGTACAATCACTTTTGGTTCTTCAAACTGGTTGTTGAAAATGAAAACCAACAAAGATAGGATAAAGACTTTCCCAATTGACAATGGGATTAAATTTTCCTCTCGGAAGTTTTTTTTTATTTTTGCACACGGGAGAGAATAAATAGACAATTCGCAGCCCCATATAAACCTCGGGAAAATGTTGTGGTACAGAGACAAAATGGAAAGCTCGAGAGTAAATTCTAATAAAGCGAAAAACAAAGAGATTCGAGTGGTACTGTATAAGATGTACATGTGCCACATGATGATGGTAGGGCAGAAATGCCTTACATTTAGGATGTTGAGGCTGAATTGTCTTTGATTGAGGTGGCTCTAGGTCTAAGTCTTTCAAGCTAGACTGCACATAAATGCCATAGGGGTCCTCGTACCAACACGAAACGTGCTGTGCACGGGTGCGAGGACCGACATTGTGGATATGTACGAAATCGTACCCACAAAGACAGGGTACATTACAAGTATGGTTTTGTCGTACCCGTAACATACCCTGTCTCTGTGGGTACATTTCCGGACATACCCGTCCCCTTAAAACGTCATTTTTAAAACAAAACTCAAAAAAACTTTAAAAATATGCAATTTTTTTAATTTTAAAGTTTCCTATTTCTAACCTAACCCTAAACAACCCCCCAAACACTTATATAAACACCCAATCCCTCTATTTTTTTCTCACACTCAATCTTTGTTATTTTACTTGAGCTTGAAGGAGATAAGATAAATATATTAATGTCCAACGAATGACCACAAAAGTAGGTCAATAGGATCGCAGCCCAAACAATATACAAGGTGCGGCGGGACAACTCAAAACAAGTTCCCAAAAACAGAAAAGAAGAGAAGAAGAGAAACGACAACAGAAAGGAAACCCGAAGCCAATACCCCCACAAGCGGGGCAATGGAGCAAGCAGGGGAGAGAAACGAGGGAAGCAAAGAAGGGAAAGAAGGGGGACAAACGAGGACCAATGGTCTAATCAGGAATGGTAGCCACATCCCTCCTAACATTAGAGGCCGACGAAAAGAAGCTCCTGATGGACTGACAACCCGATGATGGAGTCGAAAACCTCCTTCCCTGCTGAGATCTAAGATTGAAGCGACGGCCAAGGGGCGAATGGAGCCCTTTGCCCACCGTACGTGCGTGCAACCGATTCTCTGGGCGATGATCAAGAGAAGTGTGAAGGTCCAACCGGGGACGAACTGATCTATGCACTGTATCTGGGTCAGAAAGGCTCTGTCGTTTAGTACCTCCACCAGTGGGTAGAACCGGAAAGAAGGTCTGTAATCCGTCTCGTGGGGACAACTCTCGGAGGGGGATGAAGAATTTGGTCTCGTAACAGCAAAGACTCACGGATGTAGAGGGCAAGGCACCGTTGGTCAATATATCTGAAAAAGACCGGGAGAGTCTGAATCCCTCTGGAGAGAAAAGAGAAAGAGAGGTTGAAGGAAAAAGAAAGAGCTTGGAGGAGAGAGTGATTGAGCTTGAAGGAGAAAGAGAGAAGAAAGCAAGTCTACAAACATCAAGGAGGATTTTTCCAGGTATTTTACATGCATTCAGGCATTTTTATTTTTATTTTTAAATCTTTTGAGCAATGTTTTGTATATGAATATGATCAATGATCAATATCATGAATGATGTGTTTCAAACACATCATTCATGATTATTGATCATGATCTAAATTTATTTTTAATATTTATTTATTTTACGGTTATTAAAATATAATATATTAATTAATTTTTCCGTATTTTAAGTTTAATAGTGAAGTTTTATTTAATTAAATGTCTACCCTTTGTGTATGCTCTCACCTCACACCATTTATGGCGAACTTGGTGATCAGAATCAGAGATTGACATGTAGGACTAACTGTTTAATTTTTTTAATTAGTTATGTATTCATTTTTTTATTTTAAAGTTTTAAATTGAATTTGTTAAAAATTTAAACGTCTACCCTCTGTGTATGCTCTCACCTCGCACCATTTATGGCGAACTTGGTGATCAGAATCAAAAAATGACATGTATGGGTTAACAAATTAATTTTCTAATTTGTATTTGTTGTTTTTATTATTTAATTAAATTATTTTAATATTTAACAATGTTTTAAAAATATCTCTTATTGTAGGTTAAAAGTTAAAACAAATTAATCCTACAATCATGGCATCCAGTTCAGCTTCAGTGGGGCAAGAGGGGGGAAATGTTTTGAGTGGTATGGCAATGAAAATGGATCCAAATTATCCTTTATGGAGACATGTGGAAGTGGTAGAGCTTGTTGCGGTGGTGGTGTCCGTGTTTGGATGTGTCCCCATTGTGCCGCCACATTTAAATCCTCATATACCCGTTTGAGAGCTCATCTGACTGGGGCATCGGGGACGGGTATTAGACCGTGTAGGAAGGTGGAAAAGAAAACCATAGCCATGTACCTAAAAGAGCAAGAGGATGCAAACATTGAAAAGAAGAGCTCGCTCTAGAACTGTTTCTTTACAACAGAGGACCATGGAAAAACCACCAACATCAACACCATCATTTCATCCTTTCATTGAGACTCGTGTTGAAACTATTCCAGATGATGACCCTTTTGATGCAGATACCTCAGGGCCATCAAGCAAGAGAACAAAAGGCCCATTAGAAAAAGCATTTAACATTGAGAAGAGGGATATTGCAGATGAATTGGTGTCTCGGTGTATATTTGCATGTGGACTACCATTCAATGTCTTGAGATCACCTTATTGGCAACAGATGGTGAGAGGCATTAATGAGGCACCACAGGGGTATACAAGCCCTAGCTATAATAAGGTTCGCACTTCTCTTTTGGCAAAAGAAGTGCAACACATTCAGACATCTCTACAACCAATTAGAGATTCTTGGACTGATTCAAGAGTCTCTATTATATCAAATGGATGGAAAGACTCCAGAAACAGACCTCTCATCAACATTATTGCAGTATGCCCTAAAGGGCCAATGTTTCTGAAGGTTGTTGATTGTGAGGGGGAAGTAAAAGATGCCCAATTCATTGCAAATATTCTCATTGAGGCTATTGAGTCAGTGGGCCCACAGAGGGTTGTCCAAGTCATCACAAACAACGCCAAAAATTGCAAAGCAGCGGGATTGATAGTAGAGGGTAGGTATGAGCACATATTTTGGACACCATGTGCAATACACTCCCTGAATCTAATGATGCAGAAGATTGGGAAAATTGCAAGGATTGAGCAAATATACACGAAGGCAAACGAGATTCAAATGTTTGTCACCAACCATCACATGTCTCGAGCCATATTCGTAAGATTTTCAAAGTTGAGCTGTTGAAGGTAAATAAACAATTCATTTTAAATTTAATATTTGATTTTAAATTTTTAAATCAATTTCAAATTGTGTTGTTATTGAATTGTTTTCATTCTTTTTAATAGGTTGTTGAAGACTAGGTTTGCCTCTCACACACTCGTCTTGAGACGACTTGTGAAGGTGAGACGTGCTTTGAGCATGATGGTGATTGATAATGTTTGGACCGTCTGGAGGCAATCTAACACAGAAAGAGCCCAAAAAATAAAATCATGGATCCTTGATGAGCATTGGTGGGGAAAAGTTGAATATTTGTTGAGTTTCACAGAGCCTATTTTGAGTATGATACGATTTGTAGACAAAGATAATGCTTGCATTGGAGAAATATATGATGGCATTGACTCCATGCTTGAAAAAATCCATGATATCATACAAGCCAAAGAGCAGGACCCTGAGGAAAAATTTTACAGTGAAGTTAAAAATGTGATCGTGAGAAGGTGGAACAAAATGACCACCCCATTGCATCTCCTTGCTTATGCTTTAAATCCCAAATATTATAGCAGTGAAATAGTTGGGAGAGCTGGTAGGCAGCGACTATATGATGACCATGAGGTTGCAAATGGGACGAAGTCAACATTCAGGAAGTTGTTTCCTGATCCAACTACATCACTTGCAGTCCGCCAGGAGATGTTGATGTTTGTAAATGGACAAGGTAGCATTGGAGAGATAGAGCTATTTGTGACAAACCCACCATGGATCTAATCACATGGTGGACTTGTCATGGCCATGATGCCAAGTTCTTACGACCATTCTGCAATCAAATTGCTCTCACAGGTATAAAGTTTGTAACTTGTTATTTGATATTTTAATTACCAATTACGAATTAAAATTCAAAATGATATCATTCTTTTTTAATTAATAATATTAATACTTTGTTTTTTTGTGACAGTGGGCTAGTAATTCTTCCGCAGAGCGCAATCGAGTACTTATGGCTTCATCCACTCACCAAACGCACCATGTTCGCATCGAAGAGGGTCAAGATCTAGTATACATTCATTCCAACTTGCACCTCTTAGCCCACAGACGCAAGAGTATACTAGTGGTCCTAACAAGCTTTAGGACCTCCAACACAAAACACAAACTTTGAAGCTTCTATCTTGCTTGTTTGCCAATGTTTCACTTCTTGGCGTCGATGAGTAACTTCCAGAGAGCCCTTCACAAGGGTTCGAAAGTGGAGCTAGTGGGAGTGGAGTTGCAGTAAGTGGCATCCATGATCCATGAAGATGATTTTGACGATCATCTAGATGATATGCTCTAGAAGTTGAGAACTTGAATGTATTATGTTATTTACTATCATGTTTTGAACATTATGTCATTATGAATCAATACAAACTCAAGTCTCAATTCTCAAAGTATTGGAAATTTCAATTTTGTTTTCATGTTCTATGAATGATTTTAAGTTGTATGACTCTATGAGTATTAAATTTCAATAAGTATGCAATGTATGAGAATTAAATTTCAATAAGTATGCAAATGCTTCTTTAAATTTATAATTTATATACATATTTATATATTTATAAATATATATATATATAAAACGTACCCAAAAGCGTACCGTACCTTGAGATTTTTAAAAATTTCCGTATCGTAGATACCAAAACCGTACCCATACCAAAGATCCGTGCACTCTAGCTTTCAGGCACTTCAAAGCAAGAAATTGTATGATTCAAAGTTAACCTTGATAATAATTCAACATTTTGTACCTTTCTTGGATGGCTAACATTGCATGCAAGGTCGATTCCTTATGATGAAGCAACGGAAAACAAGAATGGGAAAGGGCTATGTAGGTAGAATACAATGTGCTTGATGAAAAACAAAACCTGATTTCTCATCAAATCACCATTAGGAAATAATCCTTTGGGTGTAAATTGGTGTATAAGACAAAGTGCAAGGCTTATGGATACTTGGACAAACAGAAGGCAAGGTTGGTGGCAAAGGTGTTTGTTCAATACGAGGGTATAAACCGAGAAGACCTTTACTCCACCAACAAAGATAGTGACTATCGGTCTGGGTCTAACCATCGCATCACAATTTGATTGGAGTCTCTACACGATAAACGTGGAGAGCCCATTCCTCAATGGAGATATGAAGGAAGTGCATATGACCTAGCCACAATCCTTTGAAGCTACGGTAAGGAACACCTTGTGCGTAAGATAGCAAAATCTCTTTATGGTTTGAAACAAGCTCTAAATGCCTGATCTATCAAAATCAATCTCCATCTTACTAGATATGGATTCAAAATAAGTGCTCATCCAAATCTATATATGTCAGGAGTTCAGATTATGATATCCTCGTTGTTTATGTGGATGACTTAATCATCACAGGAAACGAGACCAGCACAATTCAGCAGGTAGAATCATATTTGTGGTCCACTTTTGACATGACAGATTTATGTCTATTGCACTATTGCTTAGGAGTACAAGTTTTTGCAAACTAATGATGAAGTGTTAATTTCAAAAATGAGATACACAAAAACTTTGTTGGAGAAATTTCATATGGATATTAGTAAGCATCTATCTATTCCGATGGAAGCTGGTTTAAAGTTAAAGGCCAATGAATCGATTTTTCACAAGTCAACAGGAAACTTTATCTATCTCACAGCCACTAGGCCTGGACTCAATTTTGTTGTGACATATATTTCCTAGTTCATGAGTGAACTAAAGATGGATCATTGGAGAGCAGCAAAACAAATTTTAAGCTGCATACATGGTACAATAGAATTTAGAATTTGGTATGGTAACTTGTTAGTTTCATTAATGCTGATTGGCAAGATTCGTCAGATGATAGGAAATCTACAGTAGAATATGCTTTTGTCCTATGAACAGGTGTTGATCCATGGACAGGTAAGAAACAACAAACAAAGAGTCTTTCCTCCACTAAGACTGTAATGGTGTTTTCCTCACAGCTTGTCAAGCCATTTGGTTGAGGAGATTACTTACTGATTTGAAAGTGACTCAGATGGGAGCAGCAGTGATTTGTTGTAACAGTCAAAGCGCAATCAAAATGACAAAAAAATCAGTATTTCATGCCTGCAAAAGTATATTGAGGCACATTTTCATTATATCCAACAGTTTACAAAAGGAATCAGATGATATCTTTACAAAACCACTTGGACTAGACAAGTTTCTCAAGTTTAGTGATAAGCTTTAAGTTGTGACATGTACGACCATTAAGGGATAGTATTAGGATATAAAATGGTTAGTTGGCAGTTATGAGTTGATTGGTAGTTATGGTTAGTTGGCAGTTATGAGTTACTTGAAAGCTAAGAGCTAGTTGACAGTTTCAAAATTCAGTTGACAAAGAACACTTTGAGTGCAATGCAAACCTGAACATTTTAAAAAATATTGCTCCCCCTCTTCTTTTTGAGTGTTATATTCTAATATTCCTTTACATATGACATTTTCCAAGTTGGAAGACAAACTTTTAAATGATACATCTCCAATGGCTCGAGATATTGCTAGCTCGCCATTAACTCTGGGCACATCTCCCCATTTCATGACAGATCCACCGGCAGCTTCAATGCGTGCTTTCTCTTCATCTCTATCTGGGTGGTGGTCTTGAGTTAGTTCCTTTACACAAAGCAGTGAATAGGAGCTGTTGGAATTCTCTTGTCTAAGGAGTTGGTTGTTATTGTGTTTTCGCCGCTTTTTCTCCCTCCAATGAGCACCTGAAGCAATTCATATTGTAAATCTCATCAAATTCGTATGTCTGAGATAGATTACTAACTGGCATATCCATGCACAGACCATAGTAAAACACTATTGGAATAGAAGTAGAAGGATCATCACTCTGTTACTTTATTCATATTGTATAACTTTGTTAGTAAATCAGACTATAAACCTGAGAGAAAACAGGCTTCTCCAACAGGAATAGCACTTACCTATGGATTTCTCAGGCAAATTAGAACATGCTGAGCATAAAAGAGCCTTGGAATCTCCAATATTCGCAACCAAAACATATTCATCTGCTTTCAGAACAACACTTGCTGTTGATCCAGAATGCAAGTCATTTCTAAAAGCTTCCTGCAAGATATTTAGGCACATCAACCCATCATAAACAATAACTGAATTGGAACAAGTAATAGAATGTTCAAAGAGGTCAAAACATATTTGAACTATGATTAACAAGCAATATCAAGACAATATTATTCGGAGAGAAATAACAGAGCGGTATATTAAATAATCAAAAGGTAGAAAGTATTAAGAGAATCTGAGGCACTTTCTCACACTAAGGTATGCGTGCATCTTTGGAATTCAAATTACATTAGTAAATGTGGTATCTATATCATAGAGAGCTCTCAGTAATGCCTCCTTTAATATCATCCTGTACATTGAATCTTCAGAAAATCCCATTGAGTTCCACTGTGACCTGTTAAACCAAAAAAATTGTCACCTTTTTTAACTGGAAACACGGTGCTTTTGATTTCCAGCTACAGAAAATACAACATATTCTAGTACTCACAATGTTCCTGTTTTAGCATTCATGATTATTAAACTGTGATTTATCAAAAAGGTTGACATTGTACCTCCGTAGATCATTTTTTCATGCATCCATCTTTCAAAGCCACTTCAAAAGAAAATTGGTCTTCATATTTCTTAATGCACACTTCCGAACAATGTAGACCATAATGTTTTGCCTCTGTAATATCAATCTCCCGGTAGAGACATCCTCAAAACAGTTCCTATGATCAGTCAAAAACTCATTCCTTCGAGGCCTTTTAGAAAGCTTCCTGCTTCAGTCAACCCTTCAGAATTTTTTATAAATCCGATAAAAGGCTCGCCAGAATGAAGTCCTTCAAGAAAGAAGTACATATGAAAAGAAAATACTCAGGTAGGAGACTTGCTGCTAATTCACTTGCTTCTGCACCATTATGGCCATCAAAACTGCTAGCAATCCAACTTTCCTTGATTGCATACCCGACAGGCCTGTTTGATAAGTGGCATGTTAGAATGGAGTAGAGAATATATCCTGAGTAACCTATTTTGCATAAAGTATGGAATGGGGTTGCACTAGCTGCTATACTTTCAGAAGCTGAGGAAAAACAATACAGAATAGAAACTAACGATCCAAGAAGACATCACAAGCAGAATGCAAGGATTACAAATATGGTTGGAAGAATACAGAAGAAAATGTCTTCAAAGAACTATACTCATCAAAAAATGACATCATGTAATTAGCAGCAGTAAGTGGGAATCAGGAGAAAAAAGTTACAAATGGAGCAGAAGATCTGATAAAAACATTACCTTTCCTCCAATATTATCTAGAAAAAGTATATAGCAGATTTCAAAGCAGCTTCAGATCTTCCTCCAGGAGATCTGAATCCCACATATAGAAGACAGGCCTGTAAAACCAGTTTTCTGACCACCTACAAGCTATCATCTCCTTGGATGCTAGGAGAGGACAGAAAGAAAGAAAGAAATTATATAAATTTCCACAAATGACCAAAAAGGGTCAAATGAAAAGTGCTCGGGTAAAAAGAACCCTAGGATTTAAAAAAATAACTAAAAATTAAAACAATGTAATGACAACTAGAGTGGGAAATCCCAAACCATACGATCCAAGTACAAGTTGTAACATCCACCGTTGTTAGGCAGGATAGACACCCTTCAGTCCTTGGCATTATGACAGAGAAGATAGAGTAGTCGTCAAGACCATCAACTCAGTTATTGACAAGATACTAGACATGATTGTCGAATATGATTATGCATAAGGTCTTGCCCATAACTAGTTTTGTCATAACAAGATGGCATCCATGTGTAGTTGTCATCTTCGTTATACAATTCATAATCCATTGCAGGATAGGGGACCGGCACGGCACAAGAACCACTGGTCTTGGATAGACCCTCCCTATTATGGGAGCCCCAAATACAATTATATATGGTATAAATATATAATTATATACAAACACTTGAATGAGAATATATTTTTATTAGAATGATTCTCTAATTTAAAATCTATGAAGGGATTTAAAATATAAATTGTCATGCAAAATTGTATGCCCAAGATGCTCTTATCTTGTTACCTTGTACCACTAAATATACCCTAGATATACCTCGCTATATGCATTCTAAATACACCCTATTTCTTCTCTCATTATAGGAGTATAGTCTTATTTTAAGACTGACCCTCCATGCATCGTGAGAAATTTAAAGCAGATAGTTATCCATTTTTCATGAGAAGTCGTGTTGTGCATGGTAGATCAATGGCAGTGGCCATGGTAACAATATCTATATAAACAGAAGACTTCTTTGTATTGAGGAGAAGAGGAAGTACGTCAAATATATGGCAGAAACCCAATACCAATCAGGGAGATACCACGAACTGTGGTTTTTGACCAGTCAACAACACTCTTGAGGGGACGTCAATTCTGAGGCTAGAGGTCTCTTGAATTCATCACAATGAGAGGGTGGTCCAGACATAGAAGATGATTGAATTGGGCAAGCATGACGGCAAGGGATCTCCACTTAGCATTAAGGGAAGGTTTTTCTCTACATATTTCTTTGCGGAGAATGCTAATATGCAATAAGTTATAAGATTGTATTGCATTATAGAACTGAGCGGAATCATGAATATTTGTAGATGTACTTACATTGGTGAGCTTTAATTTTATGTTGAATGTTCTTTGAACTATGTTCTTTTAACTTGAGCAAACACCTTAGTGCTAGGCTTGGTAAATGACCTAGGTGCGTGATTTTAGAATTGTATACTTAAGCTATTTGTGAGGTTGTTTGTGACTATACCCGATACTACCTCAAGGCACCTGGCCGCACCTGGCCATAACTAACCTGGCTATGTGTGTATTGATATTAGAATCGCCTTGGGCTGCTTGCAAAGGATGGAAGTCGTATAGTCACCTACGTCATGAATCCACACCAAAAACTATGATGGCTGTCTTTAAGGGTGAGAGGACCGCACTGTTTTGGAGTGAGTGCCTTATAATGCTGTTACCACATTCGTTTATATTTTATTTGACATCTATATATCCATGGTCCCTGATTTGAGCCAGTTGTGGCATTCACCATGCTTGCGTTGATGCACTGATTACATATTCTTTACCATAGTGAATAATTTGATAGCCTGTGGCTAATTAATATCATTTTCACATATGATCACTGTACAGCAGAGATTTAATGACTTCGTTAGGAGTTATTTCTTTGCTTCTTTCTCTTCCTGAGAAATAAATTTCACGACTGCATACTGACAATTATATGTTGGAAATAAATATGCTTAAAATGATAACCGAGAAAGATGGTAACCAGGGTCATACAGATGTACCTCATCGTGTGTAAAGCATGGGTACAATACCGTGCATGGAGTATGAAAACTATAATGTACGGGATGCACAAATATGGTTGCACGTAAAGCGACACGCATATGTACATAGAGCAAAATTATTTCAGCCCGGCCTCCATAGTTCTAAATCCAAATCTTGGAGATGTTTATCAATGTAAATATCCCAAGCTCGTGGAGCCTGCCTAAGTTCATACAGGGTAATAATCAGTCTGCAAACCAAATGATCATGAACAAGTACCTAAAACCTTCAGGCTGCACCAAGTAAACCTCCTCGTCTAAATCTCCGGAGAGAAACAACCGAAATGCGATCATTTTCGCAATAGTAGAAAAGAACCATAGTCATTTCCCTCCTATTACTAAAAGTCTTTCACAACAAGACAAGCCTTGTACTTGTCCAAAGTAATATCGCCTATGTGTTTGACTATATCCACCCATTTGTATCCAATGGGTAATTCCACCAACTCACCTCGCAGTAATTCCATTACTTCACTAGTATAGTTCTTCAATGAGGTGTCATATTATGCATGCATGAGAGTCTCCCACTCAAGTATGCCTTCTACTTCAGAATACCGTTGTAATGCATCTACCATAAAAAGGTTTGATGCAAGAGTAATATGAACATGTTTTGTTGGTAAACAACCATGTTTCCAATCCTCCACGCCAGTGCCTTTCTTTGAACAGCTTTTCCTACCATCTCACCATGAGTGGCTTTTCCTGCCATCTCACCATGTGCCTCCTATGCATCCTAGATAGTGGAGTCACCCTCCACAATTCTTTGAGAGGTTTGTCCTGCCGTCTTACCATGTACCTCCCATGTATCCTAGATAGCGAAGTCTTCGTCCACAACTAACCATGCAACTGACTAAGGCATTTCATCCTCCCGCACATGAGGCATATTATCATCCCGCACCTCGTATATAGTAGAATCCCCTCCACAAGTAGTGCATGTATGTTGATTGAGGCAGGGTCGAGAAGCCTACGAGGAATGTCATCCTCCATCACACCCTATACAAAGTGGAGTATCCCTCCATGTGGGCCTTTAAGTTGACTATGTGAAAGTCAACAAGCCTATACACGCCACCTTGCCCAATGCCTAAGGCAACTGCCCTATCATGTGTCACATCAAACACACTAAACTTTGCCTAGAGAAATTTATAGCAATATTGGGATTTTCTGTTACTAATGAATAGACAAGAGATTTCTATGCATGCTAGGAACATACCTAACATTCCTTACTAAGAGTTTTTAGCATGATTCAGGGACTAAATATCTCCTATCCCCTCTATTGCAAGAGACCCCGAATCAGCTAATAAAACTGAATTAGAAATTGTTGTTTTTGCAATAAACATTACATACCAGTCCCAACAACATGAAAAATGTTTGGATGCACCAGAATCAATGAGCCAACAACTGGTAGCATTGTCATTCGAGCATGACAACCCAAGGGCATACTCTTCCTTAAAATCTCGTTCTTCAATTGCTGCCACATTTGCCTGACCTCGCGTCTGTTTGTTGAGGGAAAATAGATCGTACTATTAATCCTTTTTACATGCCCAACCTTATGACAATAATGGCAATTCACCTAGCATTTGGAAGATGACTCACCGGGAATTCATTTCCACTTTCCCTTCGATGAGAAGCAAATGTACTCTCTGTTTTTCCAAAAGTAGATTCACTTGTCTATTCCTGCATTCCTTCTCAACAAATAGAAATTAACCAAATCAAATGCTAGGGTCCAACTTTCTACCATCAAGTGTATGGCTTCCACAAATGTTTCATAGAAGGGTGGCAAACTATCCGAACAAGCACAACTCGGTCATCGTCATCATCCACCACTTTCTTTATGGAAGCAAGTTGGTCTCAAAGATCTTTCATTCAAAGAAAATGTTATGACAGGACCCATCCTCATACATCTTTGCTAAAAGTGGTAAATTCTTCAGGTACAAAACCCAACTTTTCTCCAAAGTTTGATACTTGTTTCGAGACTTGTGCAAAACACACTTGTCATATTGGCATTCTAAACCTCAAGAATTAAATCATTTAACACAAACAATGTTAACAACAGGGGCTCCTTATAACGCTTGTCATAATTAGCAAAATTCATAACCGGTCTCAACTCTTTGAGATCGATTTGATCGCAGTCCCAATACTCCACAATGATTAAAATTTTGTTAACTCCAAGTGTAGTTTTGACCAATTAACTTATGTGCTTTCGGTAGAACCAAGTTTGGATATTGATCATTCTTCACACAATATTTGACTTCTTACCTGTAAATCAATGCAAAAATTCTACTACCGACAATAACTCCCAATATTTATTAGAATATTCCATTTTATAATTAAGTCACTATTATTTATGTATTAACTAATGTTCGATTGTCACCAGCTCAACCATTTTGTAACTACCTCTTGCATGATAAAATGACGGACACATAATCTACAAGGTGTGCATTCCAATTTCTCTTCATTCCTTCTATGTTCAAATCTTCTAACATTAGTATTAGAGCTTAGGGCACGAACTAAGGATGAACAAAAGTTGAAGAGAACATGGCTGGATGAGGCTTCAAGGACAAAAATACAATTGATGCCATTGGAAAAAAAACTAAACAAAAAAAACCATAAAGCCATTCGAGGGAACAATTTGTATTTTTTTAGACGAATTTGACGGCATTTCAAAGTGCTAAAGCACGAAAAATAAGTTGTCATTTTAGAAGGATTTTTAATGTTGTTTCTGCAATTAAAGCACGAAAATAAGTTGTTTTCAAGACAAAACGTGATAGGCAAAATGCAGCAAAGAAAATGTGATTAAGGGCACTTTTTGTAGAAAACATAGTCCAAAATCACAAGGAAGAGGAAAACGTGATTTTGAAAGTATCTAGGGCAAAACAAAGAAAATACAGTCACGCATTTCCAAATTTGCAATTTTTCGAGGGTCGTTAAGCTCGCTGCTAGAGCACACAGTTTGGCTATTTTCAGCCACAGTCAGTCATCTAGGGCACAGACTGCACTGGTACAATTTCATTTCTTTGCTTTAAAAAAGTAAAAATAAAAATCGGTTTTTAAATCTTGTTGCATTAATTTGCGGGTCATTCTATTTTTGGGAAAGGGTTATTTTCTGAAGTATTTTGTCTGAGAATGGAAATTCCATTAGACAAATATTTTGGCCTCAACTTTCACACCTGGAAAGTAAAAATCCAGATGAAAGACAAATCAAATGAAGTTAATATAGCCATTGTTGAAGATCCACCAAATGTTGAAAGTGGTGAGGAATTTGTTGATGAAGAATACATATTTTAAAGAAGCCCACACTTTGAAGACGGGAAGGGATCTAGTGTAGATGAAGCTCAATATGGATGGTTGCCCAGTGAGTTCGGGAGTTTCTAGATCTCGGGAATTATACTCTTACGAGGGCCATGAGACAACTTGATGGAGCATCGTGGATGTCGCTCAATATGGATGGTTATATAATAATTCGGAAGGTTCATAACTCGGGAGTTTGGGGAGGCAAAATCCAAGAAATTGGGAATTCAGCTTGGGAGCTACACCTTTACGAAAGTTATGAGGCAGCTTGATGGAGCTTTGTCTAGTCAAAGGACTGTTTTCAAAGAGAAAGCTTATGATGAATGCATGGCTCTGTTTGGTTTTGTTATTATAATTTTTTGTCAGTATGCTTGTTTTTGCTTTCTATAGTGTAAGACTTAAGAGGGGGTACTAAAATATAAGGCTTACCTTTTATAATTAAGTCACTATTAGTTATGTATTAAGTAATGTTCAATTGTAACTACCTCAACCATTTCGTAACTATCTCTTGCATAATAAAATGACAGACACACAATCTACGAGGTGTGCATTCTAGTTTCTCTTCATTCCTTCTCTGTTCAAATTTTATAACAATATTAAAGAACCCAAATTTTGATAATAACTTCATTCCTCCATAAGAAAATTGGGGCTTATGATATCATCTAATCGAGAATAAAATATTAATTAAATATTGATAAAGTCAAAAATGCCTGATGTGAAGAGGAATTTACAATGTTGTTTTGCAAAATATGCTTGCTCTTAAAGTCTTTATTTCATGTTGTTCGACTATGTTGCTTTGAACTCTACAATGAGTTCTTCCTCCCAATACCTAATGACAATGTACAAGTCACGAAGACGTCTGAAACTTCCTCCTCACCGGCATGAGCTTGTTGGTCTCAATTGTAAGTCGCTAACACCTAGTTACGCATCACAAATCTCACTATACTGTAGTTTCTTTATCTGTAACTTTGTTCGAGCGATTTTTAGGAAGAAATGTCTACATCTTCATGACTCATAACCTTCTTGGCTTTCATGTCCTCCTCAAATCATGAAACCCAATCATGAAATCCTCCTAGTTCGTGATTTCAATGTCATTTCATTTGCTTCATGGGACAAGCAATTTTGGGGAGGGAGGACTGTAATGTCCCTTTTTCCCACCTAAGAGCTGGAAATCGGTCTTCTTGCCATCCCTTCTCCATGGCAAAGAAGAAGAAATGAAGGAGAAGACCCTTGAGCACTTTATAATATATTTTATCTAATATTATAATGTTTTCTTTAGTGTTCTTTTGTTCTATACAGGTCGGCCTTGTCTAAATAAGCTTTGGCACCAAAAAGGAAGATATAAAAGGAGTTTAGAGGATCATTAGCCACTAGTCTTGGCGCATTTTCTTATACTCCGGCAAAGAGAGCAAGTTGCTCCTTGGTCATCCACTTGAGGACGAAAACCCTCTTGTGAGGCCTCATTGAAGGACGAAAACCCTTCATGTGGCTTTGGTGAAGGACGAAAACCCTTCATCGTCATTTGGCATTGAAGAGAAAAGCTTATTGGAGAATTTACTTGATATTTCCAGTTGTTATTATATTTATTTTGGATAGTGCGACCTACCTAGGGTAGGGTTTGAAGACATTGAAGAAGAATTTGATAATTTTGAGTTTGTAATCAGATTTGCACTATTTTTAAAGGCCAGAATCTTGAGTTGCATGATTTTTGAGGGCTTCTATATCTATATTCTATATTTAATTCGTGGCTGCAATTTCCAGTGTGTATTTCATTTCCAGCAGTGTGTTTTCAGTATTTGTTGATTGTATTGGCTTCTAAAAATCATAAAATCATATAAAAATATTGGCAAGTTGTGTGGGTGTGTTTCATGGTATTTTTGGCATCTTTTTGAGCTAGTATAAGTCGCTGGTTTTGTCTACAGTCTGCTGCAATTTTCAGTTTCAGATCTGAGTATTGAATAATTTGATTAAAACCCTCAAAAGGGTTATTACATAAGGTTGTGCATAGAACACAAATGCATACATAAGTAGAGAAAAAGTATGCTAACGTATGGGAAGCACACATTGATGCTTCGTGTTTTAAATCGAAGTCAATGAAATCCTCAATGGTAAAAGAACTATATTAGACCCTAAATTCTCTTACAAAGAAGGTTGTAAGCAAATATGTAGGCAGCATAAGGGATAAAAATGCCCAGCCTGAGTCAATACTTAACATGTGTGTCTATGCATTTTCCTAGAGAAGCAAGCGATTATATGCAAGAGCTTCCCCAAAAATTGAAATGTATACATACAAGCACTTCTACCTTTAGGGGTGCAATGAATGTGCCAATAGGAAAGTCAAGGTTTCATTTTTAAGATGTTCTAGCAGCTGTTAAATGTTTTCCAACGGTTATGATGTTTTCCAAAAGATGTTAAATGTTTTTGGTGGCTATGCTGTTTTCCAGCCGCAATTATGTCTTCCGTCGGCGGTTTTCCGGCTGCTATGGCTTGTATCCTAGCCTGAGACAGATTTTGAAGGATCTTTTTGACATGCACATTCATTTAAAAAGCCTATCAGCTAATTATAGGTTGCATTATTGTAAACATTAAAATTGCTTTCATATGCAGATTGTTTAGTTGGGCTTTAATGTAGAGAATATTTTTGTCATAAATGTAGGAAGCTTAAACAAAAATCAATCAATCATGAATTTATTCTCGATAGAAGTTTCTTTGCAACAACTCATGCAACTCCTAATATTAATATTTTATATAACATCACAAATATAATTTTATAGGTTTTCTATTGGTAACATATAATCATTAATTTACATCTTATTAAAGCAAACCCCTAGAGGAGGGTGGGGGTGTGGATGGGGGTGGGCGTAGGGGTCAGGGTGGAAATGGGGGTGAGGGTGAGGATCGAGGTGGCGTTGGGGGTCCCTCATAAACAACTCTAATGCTGAAGTCCCATGGAGAGGGTGCCTAAATTTTCTTAGAGGGCACTGTTGAGAAAATTTAGGAGCCTTATCCATGTGGATGGTCTCATGGACTGCATAACATTTTGAGGAGCACAACTGAGCAATTCAGGTGAGAAAGAATGTCAATTCAAGGAGCCAACCAGAAGGTAGATTCTACATGTCAGATTGCCACATGGGAAGAAAATACCTAAACACTAGGGGAAACTTCTAGCCCCACCTCCTGAGGAACTTTGAAAATTATCCGGCAAAAATTTCAAGTAGAAGGGAAGATTCATTTTCTTCATCTAGCATATTAGAAAAAACTTCATGTAAACTACCACTGCATATTTTGGTGGAGTAAAAACTCATCTATAAGACCTCACCCTAAGGGAGCACCACACCATGATGTCACACTTTCTCCCCATCTTAAAAACATCTTTATCAACTTAACATTAGCAACCAAGGGTGCAATTGCCAAGTTGCTGATTCAAGTCCTAAAGATGCATAGTTTCAGAATCGTTCAATGAAACAAAATCAATTAATTGATTTTGAGTTGAAAATCAATGGTTCCCGCTTGTATAGAGAATTTTATTTATTATTATTTTATAAGTCAATGGAACATTGACAAGTCATTCTATACACGCACAAATTAAATAGCATTGGCGACATGTGAGGTGTAATTAGTGAGTGATAAGACATCCAAGGAGTGAATGACTATTAAATTGTTTATATTGTGTTTATTTAGCAATAGTCAAAATGCCAACACTATGCTTAACATTTATATTGATTATATGCATGGATTAGAGTGCAGGAACCTTGGTATTTGGTCAGCATTCAATGACTGAGAGTAATGTATTACATATGTGTGTTTAATTAATTTTTTTAAGATGGTTTTCGGTAGTTGTCCCCGCTGATTTAGACTTCTTTTCCGACGGATATGACTTGTTTTCTAACATGAGACAAGTTTTGAGGGATCTTTTTGGACATGCATGTCCATTTAAAAATCCAATCGGCTAATAAGAGTTGGGATACCTAGTGATTACTCATGTGGATTCAAAGTAGCACAAAGAATTGCATAGACGGCTTCACAAGGGTCATCATGAAGGTGTATGTCAGTAATCAATCCCGTATAGGTTATGCATCATAGTCTAAGCTAATTAACAAGGGTAGGTGAGATGATTAGTCTTGTCACAATTTCACTATACCACCTTGGTTAGCTTTCGACTTGAATGATCAAGTGATAATTTGGCCATTCCACCTCCATAAAGTTTCAATCCCTATGTTACACCAAGTTTCGGGATGGGACAGCGTGGGACGGGGGATTGGGAGACGAGTTTCTAGGATGGCAAGGGACAGGCGGCCTTTTTAGGGGACAACAGGAACGGCGATTAAAAAAATAGGCAGCATTTTAAAAATATACAAAATTTCAGTTATTCATATATAACTATAAGGCATTCATTCATATACATTATAGAACCATATTATGAAACATTAGAGGGTAGAGCTGAATTGAGTATTCAAATGATTCGATTTAATCATTTCAAATTGAGTTTTCAATGTTCATTACCAATGTGCATATGCCATATACATAATACATCAAAATGAAAAGGCCAAAAGGCTACAAGTACAAAATGACAACATGTCAAAATGTAGACAATCCTGCTGTTATGCCTCTACCTCATCCTCACCTAATCAAAATCATACTCTGAATCTAATTCACTGTCAATATCAGGGGCTGCCTCATCCAATGGAGCACCCACCAAACCCTCTTGTGCCTCCTCATCAACCTATGTAGCATCTTTGGGATCAACATCCCGTCAGTAAAGCTAGAGTTTATCGATACTCTAGAGTCTGTCGATCTTGAAGTCACAAGAGCACTATGCATAGCCTCCAATTTCTCCGCTTGTCGAGAGGTAAGCATGTTCCTCTTGATAAAGTGGATGAAGTCATATGTGGACCAATTCCTCTCTACAGTAGAGGAACTAACAACCTGTGAAACGAGGCAAATGGCAAGCATCCTCAACTTTAGTGCATCCTTGCCATGCCATTGCCACCATCCAATAGGGTTGGATTGAGCTAATGTAGCTCTATCTATCTTTGCCTCTAGTTTGCCAAATGTAGGACCGTGAAGATTAGCAAAGGCAAGCCACTGAGTTCGCAGAAAACCGACTCCTCACTTGAATACATCTTTCGAAAGGCCGCCACTAACCTTGCTTTCACCTCTTCATCATCACAAGGAGGCACTCTCCCAGTCCTTGGTGCATACCATTTGGGATTTAGAGAAAACCCTACCATATGAAGTGGGGTGTTCATGGTGTTCTACCGTGTTCTACCGCCACGTCACAATGGGCTTAAGATGCTCCTCATATAATCCCAAATCAGATCCTTCTTATAAATTGCTTGTTTTACTTGCCCAAGCATCCTATCAAAAGCCTCATAAATCTCTCCAAGACGAGGAGAGTCTATATCAGGATATGTAATGACATCTACATAGGCGAGATGAAAGAGCGAACATATCTACAAACAAAAATTTCAAAAAGAAAAAGATATTAAGATTGCATTTTAATTCTATAAAAATGACAAAAAGTCAATAACTAAAAGTCTAAAAGTGAATGCTAATACAAAAATGAATTAGATTATCAAGTTAAACTTTAAAGCATTGATAAATTAATAATTTTAAATTTAATTAAAAAATCAAAATTCTCTTACTTGATAGTGGACCACCAATCGTCATCAAGGATCTTTTGTTTCACAGCTTTTCCCTCAGTAGTGTTTGCATCAGGCCATCTACCCCACTCTGGATTAACCATCATCAACTATAGAGCCTCCTGCACCTCAAGCATCCTCTCTAACAAAATGAAGTAATCGGCATATCTAGTCTCCACAGGTTTGAGGAATTCCTTCTTTGAAAAAGTCCTGAAGAGAGTAAGTGAGGTGTGGTGGTTGCAAATAAACATTTGAATATCTCTAGCTTCTACAACCACTTTCTTCACCCATTTTATCTTCCTATGTCTTTCAATGCGTTGTTCAACACATGAACACAACACGGGGTCCAAAAGATGTGCTTGTAAGCACCTTCCACCATCATGCCAACTAATTTGCACACACATGCCGAATCAGTGACCACCTGTACAACATTTGAGGCCCCAACCTCCTCTATGGCCTCTCTCAAAATCTGAAATTGGAAGTCCACATCCTTGTGCTTCCTTGAACAATCAACAACTCTAAGAAAATAAGAGCCAGCTGCAGATGTATCTCTGATGTTGATAAGTGGCCAATGTCTAATATTGGTCCACCCATCCATGACAATAAGACTAACATGTCCTTATCCAAGTGTGCCTCATGTCCTCCATCATCAAATCCGCCTAAAAATATCCTTTCTCGAGGAGGGCAGTGTGTAGTTTATGTTCTCGGGGGTAAATGAGGGACCAACAGAAATTGCATCTTTGAACATTTTTTTGAAGGAGAACGTGCCACATGAAATGGGATGGCATGGGCAAAGAAAAATTGTGCAATGGAAGACTACCACTTCCCATGATTACATATTGAACATACCCACAACTGTGTTAGGCCTCTAACTACCACTAGCCTTCCTCTTTCCTCTTGTAGAAACATCAACATCACCACTAGCAACCATGGATGGCATAGCAGATTGTGTAGACTCTACTGGCATTGGTGTACCCTTACTCCTTGTTTCACCCTCCATAAACAATCTAGAAACCTCTGCCTTCTCAGCTATGGTTATTTTTTCACAACCCTTAACCCCATGTCTGTAATGCCCAAGAGATGACTATATACTCTAGTGTAGCTCCCTCTAAAATCTTTTTCACAAATATGGCACAACCACACTCTAGTACCCCCGGAATTTTTCTTTTTGTTCTTGTCTATAGCTGTTGCAAATTGGAGAAGAGGTTTAGAGGGATTGAAAGGGCCCTTTGCATGACATTTCAAGAGTTTGGAAGGGCACTCAAACGGGTTTTTTTCACCCACACCCTAATGAACCCACTGAAACCCTCATATTTGTTTGTTCTATTTCATGTTCACTACTGTCACTGCTGTTGCCCATGTTGTTTTGTGAAAAACAAAAGGGCCAAGGCAAGTGCAAACTGGAAATAGAAGAAAAGAGAGAAAATCAAAACTTTATTCCTTGAAAATTTGACAAAAAACAAAAAAAAATATGCACATTCCCGATATCCTGCAACTACTTCTCATACCTTACTCCTTACTACTCACAGCTCACTAACGCTGCCTGTTGATACCCTATCTCGCAAACAATCAACAATGCAGTTTTTTTCCTCTAAACCTCAACCCTGCGCACAATGTAATATCCCTGAAAATAATTTCTAATAGTCTAATGAGATCTGGATATTTTGTTAAACCCTAGGGCAGCAGTATTAAAAATCTAACTTTTATAACAAAGTAGTGATAATCTGATTTTTATATTAAAACAGCAAACCATAATGCATAAAAATCAGTCTTTTATTTATTGAATACAAACTAGCTACGATAAAAATGCTAGTCTCTTAATACAATTGATTGGAGCTGAACTGGCGGAACACTTGCACCTCGAATTGTCACTACAACCCCTATAATAGAATGGTTCAGCTGAGAAGTGAGGGATTCCATCCTCAAATCTGTGTGTAAAGGAGGGTTTTCGTCCTCTATTACGGAAGCAAAAGCGGAAGTTACTTGTAGACAGAAAATAGTTGATGAATTTCCAATATGTGTCAATAACAAAACTCAAATCTGCTTTTATAACTTGCAATCCTTCTCTAAATTGGGCACCCCCTTCTGGAAATACATGCATGCTCCATAGACAATTAAAAATAATATAATTCCTCCCCCATGTTGGCGGCCCATCCTAAAAATAGGATTAAACAAATTTAAAAACACTTTATCCACCTCCCATCCTAAAATTAGGACTTTGGTACTCATGCAACCTTCTCTAACTTTGGCGCCCCCTTTATTATTTATTTATTAATTCTAACTCTGCGCCCAATAATAGAAGTCAACCTTCTATTATTATTTTATTCTATTAATGTTTTTTGGATTAAAATATAATTTAAGTGTCCTTTTTCCAATTAAAATATAAAAATATCCTTGGAACACTTAAATTAATTTATTTTCCTCTTTTAATTTCCCTTAGCCTATGAAAAATAATAAAAATAGGCTTGGTATTCAGAATTAATTAATTAAAAGGGGACATTACACGCAAGTTCTAAGTTCTCCTTTTGGCTGAAGTGATAATATGTTATGGACAATAGAAATGGGCTATTTCATGTTCTTTTAGGGCTTAAAGAGGTGTGGGGCCCAACTAACATATCACATTTCAAAATAATTAATGTTTCGGCATTTTTATTAAGTTGAGTCTCGCACTTTTTTTGAAGGGAGAGCGATACTCATCCCAGGGACAGTCAAGAGATGTCATTGGCGTCCCGGTTGTCCCAAGCACAATCCGGTCGTCCTCTATTAATCTCGAGTGTCCCCTACACGTTTTTGGGACGTCCCGAGAGCAAAGTTGTAGGTTAGGGGCTGGAGGGGTGTTTTCGAGGGATCCCTAAGTCTTGGAATGTCCCCGGTGCAGGTATGCCCTCAAAAGGGCAGGAACACATCCTAGGTACCCTTGGTTTCAAATGATCATGACATGTATCGGTCATGACCTATTAAGGTGATGGGAATTAATGTAGTAATCATTAAATGTAAAAAAATTCAAATTCAAAATTTTGGGATGTTAAACAAGTGCGGGAAGTGCAAATATCCATCGAGATGGAAAGAACCCTTAAGGAAACGGGAACTAAGGAGACCAAATCTGCAATTAAAGCTAAAAACCAGCATCATCACATATTTGTACCAAAACTCAAGGCAAAGGAACCAATGGCATTATCATCCACCACCACAAAAGGACCAATGAAAGATATGATAATGTCCAAGGCTAAGGAAAAACCTAGGAGGAAGTAGGGTACTCACTACTAGAACCTCTCCTAACACCAAAGGCCGATGAACCTCCAAAGATAGAAAGAGAATTGGTGATGCACACCTATCTCCATGATGTGGGTTATGGACAAGGAAAACTAGGTGGCCCTTGACATTGAAACAGAAGCGGATAAATGACGCCTGAAATGAGAATGAGAGGGTGTGGCGCCTAGCTGCACTACGCAAAGATAAATCTTCTACTTTTACTAGAACCTAGTACACTAAGATGACTCTCTTGAAGACGAATTATGATGTCGTCACTATATGTTATTTATTTAGCAATATCGCTTTCATTGATATCAAAGGAGAAGGAAACAAGGTTGTCGAATTTCCTACCAAACAATGATCTTAACCTAATTCATTCCACATTATGTGGGAAATCCCCACCTAATTCGAGATATAAACCCTTGATGAAAAAATGACTTCCTTTTATTTGTATTAAACATCCTTTCCCATACTTAGGGATATTCCACCTCACTCTAAAGGGAGTTTCATCCTACACTTATGGGATATGGAGTAGATTACAAGTGTGTGACTTGAGTCAACCCTAAAAGTGGAGTACTTAGGTGTACACTTGACTACACTTGACTACACTATTCTAGGTGTTGGTTACCACTTGACTACACTATTCTAGGTGTTAGTCACCACTTTTGACTACTATTTCCCTACACTTATGGGATATGCTTGCAGGTGTACACTTGACTACACTATTCTAGGTGTTGGTTACCACTTGACTACACTATTCTAGGTGGAGATTACCATGATTCTAGGAGGAGGTTACACATTCACCTCCTATATGTACATCTCTTGCATTATTCTATTTGATCGTATTGAGTTGGAGCTTTTTTGTGTTATTGCAATTATCTCTCTTGTATTTTTGTAATTTTGCAGTCTTGTATGCTTGCATTGTTTTGTCTTGGAACAATTCATGTCTCACATCATTCACTGTGCATTCTTCAACCAGTAGATCTCACGAGAACTTCTCTCGATATGGTATCAGAGCCGAGTTGGTATTGAGCTTGTCTGGTTAATTATTTTGCAAATTTATTTTCATTTGAGATCAATATTTGCAAGTATTTGGGTGTTATTTGGTGTTGGTTTGCCTTGTTTCTGGGTATATATAGCCTTTTTGCAGGCTTATGAGGTTTACAAGCCCGACATAGTGCATATATAGTTTTGGAGATTGTTTTTTTGGCCCTAAATCATTATTGCAGGATCCCTAGAAGATTTATCCAGATCTAGGCGATTTCAGACCTGTGAAGGGCATTTTCACTGTGGTAGTGCTTTGCATGCTTGTTCAGACTTGCAAAGGGTGGTTTTCCTTATCAAGAGGCATTTTCAGACCTGCAAAACAAATTTTCCAACAGCCCATACACACATTGAAGATCTAGCTTGAGTCGTTGTTTTTGGGTCTCACGGCAGTAGTGTTGTTTGTTACTACACTCAAATCTATGGAAATTTAAGATCCGCAATGCAAAAATGTGGTTGTAGCCTTGTATACGATCAAAAAAAAAACCATGGTCTCGACCTACGGCCTTGAAACAACCTTGATGGATGTGCGGGTGGCTAACGCCAACCCCCTGCGACCCCAAGCGTATTTTGGCCTTCGGTCACGCCACATCAAATCGAAGGTTCTTAAGCTTGGGTTCATCATACCCTCCTCCTTTTGCTAAAACTATATTTTTAGTGAAAAAATGCATTTCAAGTTTAGTGGCAAATTCATTTAAATAGGGATTATTTATGGGAAATAATTATTGTAAAACTTTTGATTGGTAGCTCGATATCGAGTGCCATTTTTTTGCAAAAGTTAAATATTTTTATTTCCCAAAGCATTGGACCTATTTATTTTGTAAAAACGCACTAAGTTATAAAGTGCCAAATTGTGGGGGGGATTCTTGATAAAGTTTCTGGGGGTGTACAGTGTGTTTCCTCTCTTGTTTGGAACTTCTTTCTTTCCACACATTTCTTTGGTTTCTACAACAACTACCACAACTTCTCTTTCTATAATCATGGATCTAAGTACAATTAACCCACTTACACCTTTTAACTACCATGAATGGAAATAAAAAATGCTCATTGCAATCAGGACTAAAGGGTTGTACCATGTATCACAATGGGGTTAGAACCTGAGCCTACTTTGTAGTTGCAGATAAAGTTAAGTGGTATAATAAGTGTGATGAAGCATTTGGTATTTTGTGTCTTTCAATGTCTCTTGAACTCCTTTTTCACATAGAGTCAGCCAAATCTCCCAACGAGGTGTGGAAAACCTTAGAAAATTATTTGGAAAATTTGACACTATGAGGGTCATGAGCTAGAAATATAACTTATCAGCTTAAGTCCTAGCAAACTTTGACACTTTGGAAGATTTCTTTACCAAGCTCAAGTCCTTATGATTGCAGTTAAAAGAATGTGGAACAGAAAAGAAGGATGAACAACTTGTTCTTTCGTGCTTGCCAAACTAGGTCCTGACTACTTTTGTCTTTGTTTCTACATTTTATGCTACCAAGAGAGCTCTTGGAGCCACATGGTCTATGTCATCCTTAGATGACTTCATTGCTGATTTGACTAAGGAGCAAGACAAGTTAATTCAAATGGGTACCTTGAAGTCATCCAAACCTCAAGCTCTCATTGCCAAGAATGGAAAATAGAAAGCCTCATTAGACAAAGAGTATAAACAAAGTAACAAGGATCAAGAAAGAAAGAAAGATCAACATTCTTCCACCTCTACACCAAACTCTGAAACTTCCTCTTCTAGTGATAAGTCCAAGAAAGAAAGGATTAAATGTGGGTATTGTAAAGGAAGACATGATGAAAGCAAATGTTTGAAGAAGAAAATTGACCACCTCACAAGTCTTCTTGAGAAGAACAAGATAGGTGAACCCGAGTCTTCCAAACAATCTTCATCAACCAATGAATCCTCCAATACAAATACCAATGGAAAAGGGAAAGAGAAAGAATCAAGAAAGGAGAAAAAGGGAGAGCCCTTGTTGCAGTTGTACCACCACCTCCTACATGGGTTATTGATTCTGGTGCTTCACATCACATGGCTTCTTCACACATGGAGTTCACTTCATTAGAGCCATGTGACATGTCTACTATACGATTGGGTGACAACAGTTCTTCACAGGTTTTGGGAGAGGGTCTATTGAAGTGGATGGAGGAACATTCAATAATGTTCTTAGTATTCCTTCACTATCAACTAATCTCTTATCAGTCTACCAGATTACTCACCTTAGTCAGGGCATGCGGGTTGAGTTCACTCCAAATTCAGTCTACGTCAGAGAGCTACACAGTGACACTATCATTGCAGTGGGTGTAGTCGATCATCAAACTTGACTATATTCCTTCTCTCACTTTGTTCCTCCTTCGATTCTTCACCACATTCACCTGTACTTGATGACACTTTTGAGCTTGAGCACATTTCTGATGAGAACTTCTCTTCTAGCACAAATGACTACAGTAGTGATGGGGACCCACCTCCACCATCTCCTTGTCACCTTCCATTATTAGAGGAGTTATTTCTTGATCCACCTACTTCTGGTCCACCTCAGACTTTTTAGGGAGCAGGCATCTTGATTTAGACTCATCAAACATCAGGTAGTCTTCTACTCAATTACAGGACCCTCCACATTCTTTCTTCACTTCTGCATCAGATATATCATTCCATCATGGAGCAGTTGGCACTTCTACCATGTATGAGGAGCATAGTTCCTTGGATAGGAACAACACCTTGGTTGGAGATCCATCGACACTTGGTGCTACCTTCACTTTTCCATGGTGATCCACTCTTCACTTGCATCTATTTCTAAGCCACAGTCACTCCAGGAGGTTGCTTTGCAGGATACTTGGATGGCTATAGGTTGTAGCTTCAGTGGGGCTTTCTAGTCCTACCTTCTCTTATTTATCTCTCTTTTGGGGGAGTTTTTTCCCACTAGGTTTTCTCTTTTACTCTATCTTATGAGAGATTTCATTATATGTGGGTACCTCATCAGGCCTTGTTGTCGGGACCCACTTTCTTTTTCACTTCCCACCTAAGTTGTGCTTATGGGGGTGTTAGTGTAGGATTTATTTTCCTCACTTTATTTGTATTATCCTACTTTGGGATATTCCACCTCACTTGGAGTTTCCCTACACTTATGGGATATGCTTGCTTAGGTGTACACTTGACTACACTATTCTAGGTGTTGGTTACCACTTGACTACACTATTCTAGGTGTTAGTCACCACTTGACTACACCATTCTAGTTGTTGGTTACCACTATTCTAGGTGGAGATTTCCATGATTCTAGGAGGAGGTTACACATTCACCATCTCTATTATTCTATTTTATCGTACATCTCTTGCATTATTCTATTTTCGATTTTTGCAGTATTGAGTTTTGAGCTATTTCTCACATGTTATTGCAATCTTCAAACCAGTTCATCTATGATAAAAACTCTTCTTGAATCTATTTTTTAAAATCTTGAAGTATACAAGCTTACCCGACAATGCCCGTAACTGTTGAGGAACAATCCACAATCCAGACCCCCAAAAGGGGCTGGTGATTTAGTGGTAACAAGCATTGCATTGTTTTGTGGGAGATTTTGGAGGGGCAGCTACAGCAGGATTGGTTGCGCCATCCTTGTATACCATCATACATTGAGATTTAGATTGAGATTTCTGATCACAGCTTCCAACCAAAACGTATAAATACACCCACAAAAGAATTGTTTTTGGAAATCGCGCCGCCATGAAAATGAAAATTTATATGCTTCCAACCGAAATTGTACGTTTTTGGATCGTCTCGACCCCTAATCAGATGCATTCGTTAAATATAAAAAACTGCAGAAGGCACGCACATGTATACCATATTGCGGGTGGGTAATGGCACACCTAGCTTTTTCTTTTTTTGGTTGTGGTAAAAATGATGTCCATGATGACTTTGGATCACAGCGTTTGATATAGGGCAGCTCTTAGTTTGTTATAAAGTATTGTCATTTTTCTTTTTAAAAATAATTCTATAAGAATTTTGGACAAGCTTAGCTTTAGAAGGTGTTTCAGTCATGATATGTTTAGTTAATTTGTGAATATTTCTACAATTCACATTATACGAAATATTTTGGGGCAATGACCATGGGTATTATGGGGTTGGGAAGTATGATGGGAGTGAAGGATGGCATTAAGAGCATCAACGATAATTCCTTGGGATAGTTTATTAGCTCTCTCAATTGGGTCTAAAGTATCATAAATGCTCATGAGGTTGGTTTTAAGGATACTAATGTAGCTCTCATCATATACGAAGGTCAAAATGAATAGTAGTACTTGTGCGAGAGAGCCCATGGGAAGAAGTTGAAATAGGTTTGGCAAGTGATGCACGGAAAAGAGAACAACATGGTCTGCATGAGAGGTGAAGAAGTCAAAATTGGAGATCATATATACCCAAAGAAAAATATTTGTTAGGATATAAAATAGTCTACTACACTTGTTTCACTAGTATGAGGAAAACAAGTAAAGCCTCTAGATTTAGGGAAGTGTTTCATAGCATATGTTGCACATGCTTTACCTTGTTGTTATGCCCTTATTCTTAGATCATATATTATGATATGTATGGTTGACTTGTAGCTAGCATAATCTTTTATCGTGTATATCACATTTGTTTATGTTGCATATGCTTAGTAGGTCGGCCTTGGTGATTTGCATAGCATAGTAGGGTATAAATAGGAGTTAGTAACTAGTAGATCATCATATTGAGCACTTGAGTTTTATTGTATGGTTTTGAGGTTGCCCCTTGAAGTGGTTGTCATTATACTTGCATATTGTGATCATTTCTCTATATTTTGGTGTTCCTTGAGTTATGTTGTTTCTTTGATATTCGGATATATCTAAGTAATTTCATTACAAGTGGCATTCATAGCTTTGATCTGGGCGAATTAGTCAAAACCCTAATTTTATAAATTCGACTATATCTCCAAATCACTCATGAATTTTTCTGTAATTTTTAAACAAAAATGGTGAAATCAATCAAGGTTCTCTAAAAATTTCAAGATGTTTTGACTTGTTTGCACAAGTTATATCCATTTTAGGGTTTCACATAAATTCGTTCCATATGCTGCAAATTTTAGAATTTATCTAAGTTTCTTACATATTCGGAAAGCTTAAAAAATATGTTAGGGTTTGTTCTAGGATTTTTATCTATTCTACAAAAATACATCTGTAATCTAAAACCCTAAATCCCTACCCTAAGTCAAACCCTAAACCCTAAGCCAAAACCTTTAATCCAAAAAAAGCCATGACAAGGCCACAAACAAGAGGAAAAGGAAAGGGTAATACCACTCTTGGAAAAAAACCTCATGACATGGAGTTGGAAGGAAAACTTATTGAATCCTCAAGTCAAGGGTTATCCTCAATAGATCCTAAAGTCATTCAAATTGAGCACGAACTACAACATATGTAATTAATCATGGTGACAAAAGATGATCTTAATGCAATGGAATCAAACTTATGGCAACCATTTTTAGTCTACAACCATAGGCCACCAACTCCCAACCATGTCAGTTAGGTCCCACCATCAACTATACCTCTAATTCAACACAACCACATCACTGATCATGTTCTAATGTGTGGAGTAGAAACATGATGCCAAAAGTGGAGATGATGGTACCAATCGTAACTTAGATTAACCAAATGGAGTTTTTATGTGTTGTTTAACCCTTATTTAAATTTTAGGTCAATTTAATTAGTGTAGATTATATTAGAGTGGATTACATATGTTACAAAGATGTTCTGATATGAATATTAAATTAGATTTCCAACTCAAATTAGATAGAAAGAATTTGCATACACCCAATCAACCTAACATGCAATTGAAAGATCAAAACATATGCATGAAGGCACTTGGCTAAATTCAAATGACTTCTAGAGAGATCTGTGACTGTGCAACAGTGAAACTGGGAGATCTGAACCTAAATAACCTTTGTACCTAGAACTATGATTGTAAATTAACCTAGGGTAGAACCGTACTAAATCATTAGGACCGTATCATATGGTCTTGACCTTTTCATACGGTCTTGGACCTGCTCCGTATCGGCTTCGTAACTTTTCTTGGTTGGTCACCTTCCTGGATTTATTTTTCCTTGTCAAACCCTAGTCATCGCACATGCAATGATGCTCTATAAGTGGATTGATCATCATCTCAAACCCTAACCATTGATGAAGAGTCCTATAAAAACATTAGAAGGGTTGTGGGCACCCTCATACACCATCGATGTTAGCACTAATCTGAAGAGGCCTCAAACCACACATCATTCTCCACCTAGCATGTGATATCTAGATAGATCAATCAAATTTGGCATTTTCTTTAACTCGTGCTTTCTTTGATATGGTTCTTTTTAAAATACTTGGAGAGAGGACGTTTATATCATCGCCTTGACCTAGTTTGTAGCTTCAGATTTGATGTGGGTGCTGCCCTAATGACTATAGATATGCAATTTTGAGATTTAGGGATCTTATGATGTCTTTTGAAAGTGTATGAAGTTAGTGCTCTAGTGTATTGCCTTAGGAGTTCCATGTTAGTAAACGATTACTTGCTTATATAGGGTTTCACAAATGATTTATCTAAGAAAGGCCGACCCAAATGAAGTATAAGACTCAAAAAAATATGTCAATTTGAAAGTGCATTTGGAAGACATGTCGTCTAAGCCCATACAAGTAGGTTAGGACCATATATACGGTCCCTAAATAATCTTTATGGTCCCGACTAGAAGTAGGAAATGTGTCAAATGGAGTTTAGAGTTAATAGATTGATGTTTCTTTGTTGATTTGAGCATTTTATTCTCAAGATGTTTCAACATGTCAATGAGTAAGGATAAACAAGCTAAAAGATGGACCTCGGAAAGTGTTAAACAAGAATATTGAATTTGTATTTATCATAGCAAGAATGTAGATTCAAATCAAGGGTTTCTAAAGTGTAAATTACCAAATTTGAGTGTCTACATTTTCCTCCCCTTTAAGTATGAAATTGAAAATTGCATGTTTAAAGGAAATTATACCGAAGCATGTAAACACATGTTGCTTTCACTTGATTATTTGTTTGATAATTGTGTTATTGTGCTTGGTGTTTGTATGCTCCACGATAAAACCTGCAACACATAGTGTAGTCAATGTTTGTGATAGATAATTGACCACAACTCAAATAAAACATGTAATAGAAAATATTTACATTTGTATGTGTGAAATGAAAAGATGTAGACAAGGGAAGAATACACATGTTTTCTTATGCTTTTCTTTTACTTGGAGACTTTTATTTGTTGAGCTTCATTGAATGATTAGAGGTGATCAATCCTCAATCACTTTGTTGAGGAGAAACGGAGTGTTAGGTGCATGCGACCCAACACTTTGTGCACACTCATTTTGGCAATCCATGTCTTGCAATGACATAAATTGTACAACACTCTTGTCTTATCCCCGATCGGGGATCATTTATGAAAGTTCCTAAACATCTCTAAATGGTGTCGGTCGAGAAGATCATCTCGAGAGAGCTTTCCAATGACTATGAGAACGCGACAAATGGACATCGGGAGCTCTAGATATGTTCGGTCAAAGTTCAGTCAACGGAAAGTCAAGTATGGTTAACTGGTCAATATTGGACCGAATTGCATTGTGACACGTGGCTTGCCAAACACTCGTCGAATTCGCTCGATTTGCCTATCGGGAGACGACAAGTGGACTACAGGACTATTTCTATTCCACATTGTATGGGTCGAAATAATATTATTTTGGTAAGGCCACTTTCCAAAAGCCACATGTATATATTAATGTGTATACATTAATATTAACTCCTACACAGCCGCCAAACATATGTCCACGTGGTAAAGGCATGCATTGTCATGCGTGGAATATTCCACGTGAGGAGAGGGAGGTGAAGCGGTGGTAGGGGGGGCGGTTATAAGCCCAACGTGGTCTTTGACCACTATGCGCGTGGAAAGGCTTAAATAAAGCCTAAGCTTTTATTCCACCGATTCTTATGGGATTTTAACCCATTTAACTATGTATGCCGTGCCAAACATGGGATGTTAACCCATTTCAAACAAATGCTACGCCAAACATGGGATTTTTATCCTTTTCAAAATGCATCCGCCCATTATTGGGAATTTTTATCCCAATTTATATGTACGGGTGTAGGCTAATATTAGCCTAAGGATGATATGGCAATGCATTATTTTTGGGCCCTAAAAATGTATAAATAGGGAACCCATTCTATTGTAATGGACACACACACACGGTGACACACATTACACACCGGTGCAATGGAGAAGCTCATTCTTGACACGAATGTGGACACCGGTATAGATAACTGAGACACCGATCCCGAGCTTATTATTTGTTAAGCTTATTTGCATGGGATGTGTCGGCAGGTATTGTCTATTGGCCTATTATTTTAGGCAATATTAGATGAAATATTTGTGATTGGGAGTAAAATGTAAACTACCCAATAGGCCCATAGCGCCACACCAACTACTTGCAAATCTGGATTGTCGACCAGGAGTGCTAGCTTTGCATTATTTGCGTCGGGAAGGCCGATCACAAGTGAAGGAGATTGTATGCGGAAGGTGGAAGTCGGGTGCTATTTTTTACCCTTGTCGTCAGAAGAACCGTGGTACTTGGTAGGCAAGTAAAATTCCATTAGGTTTTCTTGTGAAAGTACTATTGTAACTTACAAGCTTTGACTAGTGGAGCGGTTCGATCATGAACCCTAGGCGTAGGCAATTGCGAACTCCGTAATCAATCAGTGTGTGCAATTGTCATTATTGTCTTGCATTATTTTAAATTGATTACTTAAAAGGAGTAAATTATCGGCAAATAATCGAAACTATAAGGGTCGAGATCGGGTCGTAATAATCGATTATTTTGGATCATGTTTGGTATCGAGTTTGTAATCGACACTGTAAACTTACTAATCTTCAAGCAAGTTGGTATGGAGCAGTTAATCGGTCAGAGTTGCTTTGTGAGGATGGCATTGGCTTGTACTTCTAGATTTCCAGTTGGTGGGATAGGCCGAGAGACAAGTTTAACATACTCGATAAATTTTCTCGCATTTCTATTTGGATGAATCCATTATATCTCATATGCAGATAAAACCTGAAAACTATTGTGTAGGGTAGAATGTATTGGTAAGACCCCTTTGAGGGCAACGTTTGTATACATCTAACCATACAAGACACATTAGTTAAAGACCCAATTTTGGGCAATGTTTGTACTCTGTTATACTTGCATTAGTAAGACCCCCAGAGGGCAATTATTTTGGTGATTTTGCTAACACCATAAAATGCAGTATATTTTCCTTGTTTAGTCATTATTACGGCGGGAGGAGACAAATGCGGTCAATCCACATTGCAATGCAGTGGAGAAAGACCAATCTCGTCATGCAGAGTCGAGAAATGGCAAAAAGAGTTCCTCATCTCAAAAGGAGATTAAGAGGAATTTTTGTGCTCATTGCCAGAGGAATGGGCATCGGGTGGAAAATTGCTGGAAACTGCATCCATCTCGCCATCAGAGTAATGGCAAGCCAAAGATGGAATGGAAGCCTATTGCAAAGGTAGAAGAAAGTTTCTACTCCACCACTAGTTGACAATTCAACCCAGGACCAGGTAATACCTGAAAGTGAAAGTCCTTTGAAATGGGTAAGTCAACAGCTTTTTCAATTATATATTGCATAATTGATTGATGGATCGTATGCGGTATTAAGTTTGGAGATCGATTACGTGAGGAAATGCTTTGAGAGAAAGGTTTACAATACTCGGTGGATTTTCTTACTTAGAAAATTTGATTAATGCTCCTAACATATCTCCTAATCGTCATGTGAGTACATTACGGCTTGGATACGGATTTGACTCATATAAAGCTTAGAGATTGATCTCGCCATTTGTGCAGACATTAGAGTTCGCAGAGATTAGCTCGGAACTTCATTCTGTGTAGAGGCATTGTGACCGTGCAGCAGAATGGTAGCTGAATCACCGTTGGCATTGACATCGGGTCGGAACCTCATTCTGTGTAGAGGCATTGCGACCATGCAGCAGAATGGTACCTGATATTGTGTGTCAACAAGAAGAGCTCTCAAAAGATTAGCTCGGAACGTCATTTGGTGTCAAGGCATTGCGACCACACATACGAATGGTAGCTGATCAACAGACTTAGCATCGTGCATTGGAGGCTCAAAGTCTTGAAAGAGGCTTAGAATCATGCATCGGAGGCATTGAGGTCTGTAATAGACTTAGCATCATGCATTGGAGGCTCGAGGTCTTGAAAGAGGCTTAGCATCATGCATCGAAGGCGTTGAGGTCTACAGAGACTTAACATCATGCATTGGAGGCTCGAGGTCTTGAAAGAGGCTTAACATCATGCATCGGAGGCTCGAGGTCTTGAAAAGGCTTAGCATCATGTATCGGAGGCGTTGAGGTCTACACATACTTAGCATCATGCATTGGAGGCTTGAGGTCTTGAAAGAGTCTTAGCATCGTGCATCGGAGGCGTTGAGGTCTACAGAGACTTAGCATCGTGCATTGGAGGCTCGAAGTCTTGAAAGAGGCTTAGCATCATGCATCGGAGGCGTTGAGGTCTACAAGAGACTTAGCATCGTGCATCGGAGGCTCGAGGTCTTGAAAGAGGCTTAGCATCATGCATCGGAGGCGTTGAGGTCTGTAAAGGGACAAGGCATTGTCCATCATTGACATCGGATCAATCAAAGCTCTACGTAACATGGAGTTCCTTCAAACCAGTTCGATTCTGCGAAATCAACTCGGAGTCAGGAGCTATGTTATAGAGTAAAATAAGATCCTTGTTGTCAGATATCAAGAAGCTTAGCACCGCACAGAAGGAGCGTTGAGGTTTCATTCAGAAACTTAGCACCATAAAGCGGAGGCGTGGAGGTCTTCTTCGGATATCAAAGTGGCGCGTGAAGCATCGTGGACCCATAACCCACAAGTCCTAGGATTGGAATAGAGTTTTCGAAGTGAGAAGGTTGGAGGAGAAGACCCAAGGGTCTACTACAGCAACACTTCCGAGGAGGCAGCAGAGTTTTAGATTCAGGACAGTATGGAAGCTTTTTGGGACAAAAAGCTTTTCTCAGTGGGGAGGTGTGATCAGGGGATCATTTCTGAAAGTTCCCTAAACATCTCTAAATGGTGTCAGTGCAGAATATCATCTCGAGAGCTTTCCAACGACTATGAGAACGCGACAAACGGACATCGGGAGCTCTAGATATGTTCGGTCAAAGTTCGGTCAACAGGAAAGTCAACTATGGTCAACTGGTCAATATTGGACCGAATTGCACTGTGACACGTGGCTTGCCAAACACTCGTCGAATTCGCTCGATTTTCCTATCGGGAGACGACAAGTGGACTACAAGATTATTTCTATTCCACATTGTATGGGTCGAAATAATATTATTTTGGTAAGGCCACTTTCCAAAAGCCACATGTATATATTAATGTGTATACATTAATATTAACTCCTACACAGCCGCCAAACATATGTCCACGTGGTAAAGGCATGCATTGTCATGCGTGGAAGATTCCACGTGAGGAGAGGGAGGTGAAGCGGTAGTAGGGGGGCGGTTATAAGCTTAACGTGGTCTTTGACCACTATGCGCGTGGAAAGGCTTAAATAAAGCCTAAGCTTTTATTCCACCGATTCTTATGGGATTTTAACCCATTTAAATATGTATGCCGCGCCAAACATGGGATGTTAACCCATTTCAAACAAATGTTGTGCCAAACATGGGATTTTTATCCTTTTTAAAATGCATCCGCCCATTATTGGGAATTTTTATCCCAATTTCTATGTACGGGTTTAGGCTATTATTAGCCTAGGATAATATGGCAATGCATTATTTTTGGGCCCTAAAAATGTATAAATAGGGAACCCATTCTATTGTAATGGACACACACACCGGTGACACACATTACACATCGGTGCAATGGAGAAGCTCATTGCTAGAGCACGGAACAGTGGACACCGGTATAACGGAGACACCGATCCCGAGCTTATTATTTGTTAAGCTTATTTGCGGGATGTGTCAACAAGGTATTGTCTATTGGCCTATTATTTTAGGCAATATTAGATGAAATATTTGTGATTGGGAGTAAAATGTAAACTACCTAATAGGCCCACAACACACACCAACTACTTGCAAATCCTGGATTGTCGACCGGAGTGCTAGCTTTGCATTGTTTGCGTCGGGAAGGCCGATCACAAATGAAAGGATATTGTACGCCAGGAAGGTGGAAGTCAGGTGCTATTTTTCACCCTTGTCGTCCAGAAGAACTGGTGTCTTGGTAGGAAAGTAAAATTCCATTAGGTTTTCTTGTGAAAGTACTATTGTAACTTACAAGACTTTGACTAGTGGAGCGATTTGATCACGAACCCGGAGACGTAGGCAATTCTTGAACTCGTAATCAATCATGTGTAATTGTCGTTATTGTCTTGCATTATTTTAAATTGATTACTTAAAAGGAGTAAATTATCGACAAATAATCGAAGCCTATAAGGGTCCGAGATCAGTCGTAATAATCGATTATTTTCGGATCAATCCCACACTTGCTCAATTTGACCAATTATGTTATCCTTAGCTATATATCACTCATTCTTTCTTGCACATACAACCTATTTGTTTGCATAATGGTCATATTAATCCATCAAATCAGGTTATACCCTCGCATATTACAATTCCAACTTTCAAATTACTCACATATGCATCTAAGACCATAGCATCCAGAAAGGGCCATATCGCCCATACCGTAGTGCCCCGTCTTTGTTATGCCCGATTGGTGAGGGCAAAGGACCTATCATGAAATGGTTTCCCTTGGTAAGCACCTGGTTTGGTGTTTTCTTGAGGACTTACATTTGCAAGTTTTTTTGACCCAAGATTGTTAATAATGATAATAATAATAATATCATGTTTATTTTTGTTACCAATTTCAATATACATGGAATGATCTTAAAGGGGGGGGATAATGAAATAGAAATATATATTAAATAATAATTATTACTAAGAAAATCATAATGAAGAGGTGTATTAGATCAAGAATGCATTTTAGGTATTTTTCCCCTTTTGGTGTTGGGAGGCCATTGGAAACTACAAACAAAGGTCTTTTGGTGGGCGCCAAACCAAACTCCATAACCTTGTTAGCATATCCTACTAGCATGTGCCTAAATTGGAGCTTTAAATAGGGTATGGATGTCTATCAATGAAGAATGGAGCAGGGATTTTTTATCGGATGTTGTAGTTGCGAATGATGTGATAAATATGCATGTAAAAATGTGGAAGCAATCAACGAGGTGTGGATGCACACAAACAAAACGCATGAACTGTTTGACAAAATGCCCGAAAGAAATGGGGTCTCATGGAATGCACCCGATCGTGTAACCTTCATTTTTTTAGCAAGCCACCCACAAGTTCGGAGGAGGAGGGTTTTTATAGGCTTGGTTATGCCTACTATCTTAAGTAAACTCTAAACTTTGTCATCAACATGCCAATTAAACCTAGGACGACCGAGTAGATGTGTTTGCTTGGTGCTTGAAGAACACAAAAGAATTTTGAGTTGTTATTTATTACATAATTTTATAGATGTGAATGCCCGGGTAGACATGTATACAAAATAATGGAATTTTTTTGCATCTCTCACAAAAAAATTGCCTTGCAACAATTTGGGAGATGAACAATCAACACATACTCGAAGGTTCTTGATGACTCCAATAGTAGTTCGGGAAGATTTAACAAGGCACGTGAATTGTTATTAGAATGCCTTGAAGGATTGTGTCTTCATGGATCATAATGTTTGCAAGAGATGCACAAAATGGGTGTGACGAAAAGGCCTTGGAACCCCTCAAGCAAATGCAACTAGCACTTGTAATGTCGAACTCCATAACTCTCGCTCGTCGATTCCATATAGGCATGGATTTTATTCCTCCTCTCTAACTTGCTATTAAAATTTTCACTCATTTTATAGTAGATTGAATGTTAAATCTATAATCAAGCAAACTTGTTATTGATGTTTTTTAAATCATATTGTAAACCACATCAAATAGTTTCCACATCATGTTAAACCAATTTCGAAAATAGTTTCCTTAGGCAACAACTCATAACGCTAGGCCATGAACTTGATAAAAATAAACCTATAGCATGTTCATCATAACTTATGTTTCATGATCAGTCAAATTAGAAGGAAAACATGTTCAAAAATGCAAACTTGTGATCTCAAAACAACCTCCAATTAAGCTAAATGCCTCTTAAAACCGACGCGCAAAGAAGCATCTCTAAACCCCCTTTTTGCTTTTGAACCATTATAAACTCTTCCTTGTGATATGATGATCTCATTCCAACTAAGAAACATTGTTAAAACCATTAGAGAACATGTTTATGAAGTGGATTTATGGCCTACTTTGGAAATTTGGTTACCGAGAGCAACTATTTACTACAACCTAACCCTCCCTAAATCACCTTGAATTTTGTGCCTATGGATTCTAGAAATAAAAATTGACCCCATAAACCTCTTCGTTATTATATGGAGAATAGTGTGGCATATTTAATTTTACTCATTCCCTTCGAAAATTGTAATTTTCTCACCGTATCGAGCTAAATTGGCTTATCTGCTGAAGGGAAAACAACCGAATTTATCACTTTGGAAAGTTGTTCTAGTTTCATATTCAGTTACCGATTTTAGACCCTTCAATTTCTCTTGATTCTCTATATAGCAGATAATATGGTAGGACTATTAAACATCCCATCAGGATGTTCCACACCCTTTCGCAAGTGCAATCTGTTGCCACTTTGGGCTAGTTTGTGCAGAGAAGGTCTGTGAAAACCCATGGACTGTTTCAACCCTCCAAGGTTCGTTTGATGGGTAAAAACTAGTGTGATGTTTGGAAGCATGTATGATGATGGTAAATACATTGTCTAGTACACTTAAACAAGTGGTTAATGATAAGTTTGAATCATGTAATTTGACATATTTACCTAGACACGTAATCGACAATGGGAACGAGAACTAAGTTAAAGGTCATAAAACTTTGTAATACTCTAGAAATATTTTTGGAATTTGAATGTTATGAATCAAAATTGATTGTGTCATCTCTCACCCTCTTTGATCATGGAAATGTATTGGTTTACTTGTGTAAAATAAAATGAGTGTTCTCTCTCTAATCTCTCTCTAAATCTTAAAAAGTTGTCTTGGTTTGAAAAATATGGAAAGTAAATATTTTGTTCTCTCTCTAACTCTAAATTGATGTTGTGAGTCTTGATAGCATGTTAGATAGGAGGGGTGGTTCCATGCCAACATTTTTACTGATTGTGTTTATACAATCTAACAAGTTGTATGTAGCATGGTGGGATAAAAGGATTGATCAAATTTAAGTTTAAATTTATTTATAGCTTGTAACATGCGTAATTTTGATGAAATAAGAAATATTTTTTCTATTTAAGTAATTTTTACTTATTGTATGAATTGAAAGAATAAAATTTGGTTTATAACATGCTTTTATTGTAATCGATATGAAGTTGTAAATCGTGTGTGGAATTTTGTAGTTCTATTGTATCAAAAGAATCAGTACTTAGTTATTGTTATCCAAAATCCATCTTTGTTATTTTTGACAAGTCATGGTGTTGTCCTGGATCGGGAAATTTTTAAATTTTACAATTATGGGCAAGTTTAAGTGTTTTGGGCATTATCCCCCTCTTGCTAAGCTTCATTACCTAAGAAGTTGGTCAAAACTTGGAAAAAATTGGTCATTTTGAGGCAAATTTTGGTAGAATTGACCTTTGGAGGAATATGATGAATTGTTCTTGAGTTCCTCCCATTCCTTGTATTTCCACCTTATCCAAAATGAAAAGAGAATCAATGAAATCGGGTTATATTGGCACTACTTGAATTGTTCCCGAGTTCTCGTTATGCCCTGAAAGTCCGTTGACCGACTAAAGGATAGGGGGAATGAGGTGTAAGTAATCTCTTATCTTTGGACTTGTAAAGCACTAAGGGAACAATGCTTACATTATGCTTGATCACTAAAACCCCACAAGTACCAATAATTGAGGAAAATTACTAAAGGTCGGTTAAGTCGGTCTTACTTGGAACACAAGGACTTGTTAACATGTTCCCTATGTTTCTTGAACTTCCGCATAATCTACCAAAGAAAATAAAAGGTAGTCGAGAAATTTAGGCTTAGAGGGAATAGTGGGAACTTTTCCTCGTTCTGTAGTACCCGATCGCCACATTCCATGACCTCGACAAAGTTGGGCCCCGAAGGCCCACATGGAATGTTCTTCGATTCCCTTCGTTCCCTGATGTCCCAAAATGGCCAATTAAGACTCACAGGATTGTTTCCAAGTTCCCATTTTACCCCAAAACCCCTGCCATATCGAACGCAAGACAATGTATTGTAGTAAAATTGGCCCTCGACGTCACCCACATTCTGTTTCACATTCGTCTTGTTCACTAATTAGCCACAAACGCCAATTAAGGAAAAAAGTGCATAGGGTAGTTAAGTTGGCTTTTTAATGCCCGAAATAGTTCTTCCATTCCATTTGTTCCCAATTCACCGACAAACTCAACCAAATAGTCCAAAAACATCCCAATAAGCTAATTTTAGTTGTTTTCTTTGCTCAAGATGCAAATTTTGAGCATGCAGAGGCTACAATTGGAAAGATCATGCAACAAACCTCTATTTTTATCATTCAGAGGATAAGATTAGCAAGTTTTCATCCAAGAAAAGCTTTCATATCATGGATAGACCGTTAAAAATAACATGAGCATGCAAAAGACACCATTCTTATATTTTCTAAGCAATAATCTATTCTTGGGCATGCATAATCACTTTATGAGTGTGGGATTTGCTAATTTTAGCATGAATTTGTCATTCCTTGCACAAATATACTAGTTTCAAGCAAGATCAAATATTTAAAGCGTATAAGGGTGACATGGACATGCGTCATTCCTATGTTTTTCTATTTTTACTGATCATACTTGCACGTCTACTCTTTTCCCCTACTTTTCTTTCTCAAATTTACGTAAAAAAACCATGAAATTCATTGTAAAAACTATCTTTGCACCTTTTATTCATCATTCTAGAGTAATTTAGAGTTTTGAGTGGAAGAGTAGGGGTCATGAGTGATCTTTTGTATTTTTTTCACCTCTTGGATCAATAAAGGAGTTGTTTTTACTTTCTTGCAACCTGTTTACCATGTAGTATTGTGTCTTTAAGTTGATTTTATCTTGTGATAGTGTTTTTATCCCTGATTTGTAGTTTAATTCCCATGCCTTTATGTAGTTGTATGTTACTTTCCATGTCATAGATTATGTTTAACTAATTTTTGTAGGATCTTGTTATGGAGTTTACTAAATTGTCCTTTCGAACCATTTGTTTCCCTTCTTTATTTTATCACAACTTCAAACCCTTATATGAAACACTTTTGCATTGACATATCCATTGTAAGTTGTGTATGGTGTGTGTTGTTCATGTGGTCCATCTGTGTGATTCAAACAAGTCTGAAGATCCTCAAAATTTCGGTGTATCACCATATTTTTAGTTTTTCTCTTAATTATTTCTCCCTTTTCCTTATTGATTTAATAAAGTAGAGTAGTCTTAGGAGTATAATTAGTCTTAGGTGGTATACTAGGGAGAACCAACCCTATTTGTATATTCACTCGAACCTACAAGTCACCTGCAACCTAGGAGTGTTTTGATTTTGTTAGTTAGAAGGGGAGACATCACACCACTCCCTAAAGGATGCATTCCTCTATGACAACAACTATCATGGTATTTTCTGAATGTTTCACAATGTATTGTGTCGACTTAAACATTTAAACTATTGAAAATTAAATGATTTGTCTTAACCAAACCGTCATGTTCCTAATCTCAATCAACCTTGGTGTATGAGGAAATAGTTTGAAACAATGTCCTCTGTAATGAATTTGGTCCCACACAACATGTCTAGTACTTAAGACTCTCATGAGAGTGATCCCACTAAACTTTGTGTAGGGGTTATAATAATTTTCACTATATACTTCTTGTTTGTAAGCTTACCTTTTAGACCTCTTATCCCTTCTTCCAAGAATTCAAAACTTGCCTATGTTGATTCATGCTTCCCCTGCTACTGAGGACCTCCATTAACAACACTTCATCTTACAAATCTTGTATCATGTGCTCAAACAAACACAAGAAGTATTGTTCCTCTAGAAACTTGTATTAGTACTTGCATTCATTGGAAAGAAAACAATAAGATAAGTATACCTGTGGCTCTTGATCATGGCTCCATTGCTCATAAGCCTCCATTCTCCTTCTTGACATCATCTTTGCTACCATTTACAATCATTTTATACCCTGATTCATCAAAATAACCTCAAAACATGCATTAACCCTATCACTCAAGCCTAGGTCTAGATAGGCCTCTTAGGTCTAGATGCTCAAAACCATAATATAGGCTTCTCACCACCCTCAACACTCCTAGGGAATTGCATCTCATATAATACAAGGTGTTCACATCCTCCATCCAACCATATACTTGCATTTCATCCAAGTTTCTCTGTTAGGCCTCATTGTCTACTAGCCCTTTTGACCTACAAATCCTCCTATAACTCCAAATTTTATGAAACAATCCCACACTCTCAATGGTGATTCAGAGACCCTTTATGGGGTACTAAAACATAACTAAATTTCATACCTTGTTGTTTTGTACGAAATTGTACTTCCTTTGTAACTAATTATGTAAATTATGCTTATTTAAGGCACATATCATGATAACAGACACTTTCCAGCATGGTTATACTTGGAGCTTGATATATCCACCTTAGGAATGGTGATAACATGCTTCCTACAAAAATTGGAGACTCAACTCTATGATTTCCCCTCCATGCACTTCAATTTCTCTCTCTTATTGTGCCTGTACAACCTGGATCGCAAAACTTCTTATTTCTTGCACACACATGTAAGTTGGAACCTGAAACTTGATAGAACTTTAGTTCCCACCAAAATAGAGGTGCTCCCAAAATTTCATAAAAATTTGATGGTTAGAAATTTAGTTGTGTCTTGCCCTAGTTAGGGCCCAAGAGCTAAAAATTCAAGCTACAAGACAATTTACAAACTTTCAAGAACTATGAAAATCAAGGGCCTTAATTACACTCCCCTTAATTTATTCATGCTTTCACATATGTATATAATTTCCATTTTCCTAGATCGAATTTTTTTGCCTCGGTCGGGACAAGGTTCTCAATACACCATTAATAGAATGCAAGCATAATATACAAAATCACAATCACAATACCTATAATAACATTTCTTCCTTCTCATTACCTCTCTACAACTCCATTACATCATGATTTTCTTCATTACATCTTCTTAGATGTCTTATAGGACTGATACATGACTAATACCCTCAAAAATAGCTTGTTTCTTCATTACTTAACTCACCAAAGCACCTATTTTAGCTCCTAGATGAGCTCAACAACCCAACCTATCTTAGAATTGGTCTAACAAGCATCCCATACTCGTCCATATCCCTATTATAACTCTATGACACACCACAATATGCCTTATTGGGCTTGAAAATAACAAATTTCACTTTCTTTTGCCTTTACCCATACACCTAAACTACATTTTACAAGTTTATTCACCTTCCACATTCACCTACTCAAGTAAGATCACTCACACACCTAGTCAATCATGTTGAAATGGTCTCATATGACCTTATTGCATTTAGCCCTTGATTCTCCTGCATCAAAACCCTACAAGAAAGAGTGTATATCTTGACACTAGACAAGGAATATTATGGGTTCAAGTAAAGTCTTTATGAGATAAGAATGCCTAATTATTCTCTAGTGTTGACCTAATATTGGATTGTGGACCTTGTGTATTGGATTAAATTCATTCTTAAACCATTCAAGTAAAACTTAGAATAAATTGAACCTAAGACCTTTTAAGGGTACGTTTGTGGTTGGAGCTAAGAAAATTGTATTATATGTCTATAGACACAAAATCACGCACTTGGGTACATTTCTAGGTCCTAATCATATGGCTCCTAAGTGATAAAACTAGCAATTGATGGCTATCTTTGGCCTATTTTCTATTTTTCTTATTATCTATTTGGCCTTCTACACCCTACAACCCGCTTAGTACTTCATTGTTTTGTTTTTATGATTCTAGACACCAATGCCTAGGTGCCCTTGTCCTTTTGGGTGCTCCTAACCCTTTTCTATCTTACTCGCTTTTTTTTGGTCTCTTTTATCTTTTGGGCATCTTATTTTATTATGGGTTGGCCTTCCAGTTTTCAATTGTAAAATTCAACCAAGGGAATCATATAAATACAAAGCCATGTGACCATAATAAAGGACCAAAATTTAAACATCTATTATCACCACCTAAGGTTACATCCAAAGGCATTATAAGGGAATCAAGGCATCCATCTATCACTCACTCAAAGGACAAGGGATTGAATTTTTTTGTATACACGCATAAGAGGGGAAGTTCATTTTGCAATGCACACATCTATTTACATTGGTACATCTAGATTTCACATGCTCTCACGTGCACTTGCACAAGGGCTTCCTAGGGCGTGATTCTTTCACACATGCACAAAAACTACATGAGTCTAAAATGTAGTACAACACTCGGTTGTAAGCTCACTCATTTGGGTGACCGTTGGGGTCAGTCAGAATCCCCATTTGCATATTTCTTTTTTAGGATTTGATGTAATTTGGGTTTTACAAGTTACAGGTGAATTCGGTGCTCATCCAACGACATACAAGCGACAAAAAGTGAAGGATAGTGACACTTGTGCAACAAAAAAAAACTAGTTTATGACTCGTGTGTAGTCATAGGCGCCCAAAAAAGGTGCCTAGTGCCTAGATGCCCTAGTCCCTGTTCTGGCACCCTAGTCTAGGCTCATCCGGCGGTTCCAGGATTTTCTCGTGTGATTGTGATAGTTTGTTCCTCCTATTCATCAGTCTTCCAGTCTAGAATACTTTGGGATCAAGTGCAAAATCAACTAAGTCTTCTACTCTCTCTCTTTCACTTAGGGTTTCATATTTATTTAGCTTATTGCTTGTGTCGAAATGTGCTTTAGCGTTTATTTATCATGCATTACTTTGTAATTAGGGTTTGGCAAATAATTCCATATTTGTTAAATCATTTGGTGAAGCCGCATTCAAACACACTCTTGGACCCTCATTTTTCTTATCATATCCAATCTTCTTTCATGGCCCCTAAGGTTCGTCAAATCTCTTTGCATGAATTACGTCAAATGCATCCACCTTACAAAGATGTTCTTCAAAAAACTCTCGACACCATGTATCTTCCTCAAGATACATCACCCGCTCAAGTGAGATCCATTTTCGATCGTCTCTCTCTGATGACCCTAGCCTTCGTGATCCTCCATCCAATCAACCCATCTTAGAGTCAATTTAAGATTTTTATTCTTTATTTCAAGACAAAATTCAAGCTATGGAATCAACAATTATATCTCTTAAATATGAAATTCAACATCTCAAGGATGCTTCTCAAGCTCATGCTAGTTATCCTTCTACATATCATTCATCTCATCCCAATTCTATGTCTTCTACATGTGCTCATATTAGTGCACCTCAATTCTTACCATTACCGGAACCTCTCAAGTTTGATAGTAATGCTAAGCAACATGACATTTTTCCTGTGCTCTTCAATCACCAATTGATCAATTTTCCACCAACTCATTGGTATCCTCCTTATCAACTTGCCAAATATCAAGGTCTACCATTTTTCAATTATCATCGAATTAATGGACATCATGACAATGATTGCTTGTGATTTACAATGAAGAATCAAGCACCTTGAGCATTACAATTTTATCTCTTTTTCGACACAACATTCTGTTGCTTGCCCATATCCAAATGTTACATCCAAATAGACTCCTAAATCTTCTCCTACTATGACCAATGAGCATCATTCCATCACTTCTAATGTTCCTTTCTTCGTTAGTCAAGATCCACCTATGCAACCTATTGTCGCCAAATCACTGCACCCTCTGAATGGCTAGGATGTGAATAGGACGTTCGGTGTGATTGGGACACATGGGATCACCTCTCAAGCTGTGGGAATTGGGCTCGAAGTGAACGTCCGGAGAAGGTTGGCTTCCTCTTCCTAAACTAAGTGTTGTACTACTCCTAGTGTAACAAAAATGATTATCTAATCCTATGCTAACATTTTCATGGGGTTTTAGGGAAAGAGATTTACATAAATGAAACTATACTAGGGATGGTGATGCACCAAGTAAAGGGTGTTTCTAGACTCAGGAAGGGTTAATTTGAAGAGGGTGTGTGCACCACAGTCAACTTCACCTCTTTGCCGAACTTAGAGAGGGTACAAGATACCACAAACTAAGAGACATGCGTTCCCTTTGTTAAAATTTATCAGAAATAGAAATATACCAGGTTTCCCAGGTTAAAAGGATGAACTCAAGAAGGGTGAACAAACACCACAACTCAACTGCATGCAATACTCCACCACTCGATAAGCACAGAACTCTAAGAACCTGCAATAGAAACTTAAATTTGCACAGTGTACCTGCAAGTACGAGAAAGGCACAAAGAAGCACAGAAGGATGAAAGGACCAAGATTAGTCACAAAACACACACTTTTATTACTTCAATAACATGCACAATGCATCATACATTCAGAAGAGGCAATAGTTGCCATTACAGTCTTGAAGAAGAGGCTTGAAAGTTCTCTCAACACACAAGAACAACTTACAGAAGAGAGAGGACTCTTGAAAAGCATACACTCGCCTAAGATATCTAACTATCTAACTTGTCTAACTGTTGGAACCCTTTGAAATGAGCTTCCAACTTACATTTATAGAAGAATATGTGAGAAAGAAGAGGAAAGGTCATAATTACATTCCTAAATTGAAGGCCCATGATGTATTTATCACAGTTAGTTGAACCACTTGAGAAGGTTCCATCATGGGTCATTAATTGCTTGATGACCTAGTCTTCTTAATTAATTAAAAGAATATTTAAATAAAATATTTAAATAATAATAATAAATATTATTATTAAAATATTTAAATAAAAATATTAAATTAATTAACATAATGTCGGGACCCCCCTGTTGACCCATTTGACTTGAAGAGGAGGGGGTCCATGTGGATAGAGTCTGCACATAGCCCAACTCGGTGAGTTTCAAATCCTCTAACTCGGTGTTGCACTTGATTTTGAACCCCACACCAACTCTTTCCTTGCCTTGGAAATCGAGCTCTTTTGCATTGAGTCCTTCGAATGGTGAGCTATCAAACTTGATTCTTATCATTTTCCTTGGTTAACTCAAGGCCATTTATGCATTCCACATTGCCTTTCGTGAAACATATGTGAGCTTCCCCATGAAGTCACCGAGCTCCATTGGTTAGTTTTATCCTTTCCGAGTTCCGTTTTTCCATGAGCTTGGTTCATTCTCTACATGCTCATCCTCTATAAGCTTGACCAGAGCCAATTTACCCCACCGTCATGGCTTTTTGAACACCTTGTGAGCTAATCAAAATGAACTCAATTCTCCACAACTCGTCTTTCACCAGCTCTTCTCGATGCTCATGCATAGGGTTCCTTGACTGAGTTGTATATCTTCCTCATTAAGCCAAAATGCATGTAGATCCTATGAACCTAGGCCTGACGTAAGTTAAGACTCGCCTCATGAATGCCACTACTATGGTCTTGCTTCAAACTCCAAATCGAGCCATTCTGAATTACCAATCCACCTACATGCATCATGAACATGAAGCTTTAAGCTCGAAATTGAAAGCCTCTACAAATACATTAAACTTCGACACCCGCGAGCTTAGTCTTTATCTCAACTTGGTACCAATGTTTCCACAATATGAAAAGTTTGACTCTAAATCATACTTCGTGGCTTTGTTCTATAATACATTGGTGACCCACAGAGGTTAAACAATTCAATGAATTTAAATTATTTCACTCCTGCATGTTGCGCTATTTAGAAATGATTTTCGAGCTATGAAAATTGTTAGGGATCACGTCATGTGGCCTGTCAACACTCAATCAATTGATTTATCTATGATAGCTCTAGCTTGACAGATAGAGTTATTTCTTCTTGTTTTGGACCACATATTCACATGCATTCCATGTTCAAACTCCATGAAACAACACTCTGCAATGACTTGAATCACCTATACATGCTCCCTGGCCCTGAAAGGCATCTACCGTATTGATATATAAACCTTTTCCTTCATCAGATTTGAGGACAACATCAAACTCTTGGTGCAAACATTTCACCACCGTAGCTTGTAAGGTGTGATAACTCCAATAGAAACCTTTATGCTTTTGACCTTAGTGACTCGTTGAAGATGCTCATATAATTGCAAAGCAAATTGTGCTTCGTGAATATTTTGATATGAAATAGACCCACCTCTATGAGATTCACTTCCATGAGTTACATCGTAAAACAAGTAAGGTCTCAATAGAGAATCTTTGTAATAAATTTCATCGAGTCTCCCAGTGGTAACACTCTCACTATCACTTAATCAATTTTGATAAAAATATCTTGAACGAAAATCCCGAATTTGAGGATGCATTCGATCTTGAGCAGATAACAATATAGTTGGACAACCTGCTTGTTGGAAGCGATAAAAAGGCTTCTACTATACTACAACATGCATGTTGCCTGGTTAAATACTGTCAAACCGGATGAGATCTCACCGTGGTTTCAACAACTCATCACTGTCGGCACATGTATTTAAGCTCGAAACTGAGCAAATCCCTTTGCTACGAGTTTCACCTTCCATACATCAGATGGTTCGCTCACTTAAACTCCTCTGCAACACTTCTCCAACGATGGGTCGTTTCGCTCCATTCGACAGTTTGATCATTAGTAAGAAGAGCTTGTTACATTGTTACCGCTATGACGCCTTGAGATTCTTGTCAGTGAGCAACTCGGTCCACCTCCTATTCTTCTGCCATGCTTCGTATTGATGAGATTATTTTGAATAGTTGTGCGTGTGGGAAATGCAAATTCTCTGTGATTGACGAGACAGTGGATTTGTTTACCTTGTGAAAGCGTATTCCTAGAAATGCAGGTCTGCAATAGTTGAAGATATGTAGACGGGTTTACAGGGGTGTTGTGTGTGGTAAGCAGAATGTGTAGAGCCTCCTTCAAACAACCTTCTGTACATAACGCTGTGAGATTGAGATTGAAAGTGGATGGCATTGGCACTGCATTGCATTGAAGCATGGGAAATGTCAATTTAGTTGTACCACTATGACAATGAACCACTGTAAGCGTCCTCAGAAGTGGTAATATGACTGAGTTCTAAACCTTTCGACTGCTCGTTATTCACCTCCACATTGAACGGGTCTTCGTTACATTGATCTTCCCCAACTGATTTGCCTATTTACTCGGTCCTTGACTGAGCTTTACTTGTTGAGTCCTTACGCATGCACCGGATGGCTTAACCGATAATCTAGCTATCTTCACGAGCACGTTCTCGTTTACCACTCCAACGTGTTTCGACTCACTTGATGACTCACCTGGTATTCCGAAATAAACTTGAATTATTCTCTACGCGAAACCTCACGATGGCTTGTCATTGCAAAGTTTCCACCATGGAAATTGGGATGAATTTATCCCATATGCGGAAAGACCAACTTGGCCTGCCATCATCAAATTTCCGACCTTGGAAATATAGTGAAATGTTTCCCATGTGCGGGATTACTACAATGGCTTGCCAACATCCAAGTCTCGAACTCGGCATACTAGCTCTAAATCCCCGCATAACGGCTCGGCCACATTAATCCACGGGGCCCGACCTCAGCTTCACCACACAAACTTGGCAAGTAAGTTCCTTATCTCCACAATTCCCACCAGCACGTAGGATCACCATGATTTTTTTCCTCCCACTTTGAATTGAGTTGGTTAATTCGGATACACTCCGAATTTGCATTTTAAATGCATCGGCTCTATTGGTGAGTTGTTCCCTCCAACGAACATTCTAACTGCAATGCATTTGGTTATGAATGGAGGGGATCTAGGCTGCATCTCCCTTTTACCATCTGGTTTTGCAATCATTCCAGAAGGACCCCAATGCAGGGGGCCTCTTGCAGTATCTGAATCTGGAAGGAGCCTAAGTAGTTTGCAAGTGGGAGGATCTCTCTTGATGGTTGCTTTCCAAATACTGGTCAGCAGTCTTCCTAATTCTAAGCTAACAATGGAGTCTGTGGAGACTATAAACAATCTGATAACCAACACAGTGAGGAAGATAAAGGGAGCTTTGAGCGTAGAACTGAAATTCTCCTAGGAAAGTGTCGTGAGGAAGTAATTGGCTATATGCAGTAGCTACAGGGTAGAGAAGTAAACTTATCTCAAAAAATTAGTGGCCTCTAGAGAGAGTTAATTGCGATAGCTGCCGCAGGCGATCCCAAGGAACCATTGGTGTTGATCCTGATGTTCTAGTTGCACGCGACCACAGTTGTGATCAATTGTTGCAAAATATTGCAGATGTAGTAGAAGAATGAGATAAAGTTTTAGTTGAGTTGTCTCGCCTTTTCATTTTGGAAAGTCGCTTCCATGGAAGAAGCTCGATCAAATCTTGAGGCAAGTTTTGCAAATGAGGCTGAGATTGTGTTCACTACTATTTCTAGTAGTGGTCGGAAGTTATTCCAGTGCCTAGCCCATGGGTTTGATATGGTGGTTATAGATGAAGCTACAAGCTAGTGAAGTAGGTGTGTTACCTCCACTTTCATCTCGTTTCTCACATTTTATCCAACTCTATGCATGGTGGTTTATTAGTCCAAGCCTGAGCTCCATTGGTCTCATTGCGAGCAACATCATATCGACCTCTTTAGATTTGACACCGAGCTCCCTATGATGAGATCCTTCTTCACCAAGCTGAGCTCATGATACGATCTCCCTTTCCCTAAACCAACTCGACGCATAACCCTTAGAAAACTCATCGCAACATGTTAGTCAACTCACCGAGTAGCTTGTTGAGCTACTTGGTGAGTCATCTGGGTTCAAAACCCTATTAGATATTTTCACATTTGTCTCCATAAAATTTTGAATATAATTGAATGTTCTTTAACCATGAAGATCATGAAATGACAAAAATACACCTTTAAATGTGATTAGTTAATTTTGACCACTTGTGTGCGCCGTTAGCTAGAAGTGGGTCCAGTACAGACAATGCTTCATATCACACGACACTGTGAATGTTCCTAAAACATAGAATTTTGGTTTGTAGGCCTCCAAGTTCTTCCATGAATCCCTCTTCGGTTCAAAGGTATAATAGGACCCCGTTGTCCAATTTTGCCATGTGTGCAAAACTGGATAACACAACCCAATCAAACTAAGAAACCGCCTCTCAAAATCAGCCCAACTTCTCCTCCACTCAAGTCATCTATGAAATTATCAAGTCAAACTAAGAAACAAACTCTTTAAATCAATATCATTCTTCCTCCTCTAAAATATTCTACAACATTACCGAGTCAAGTTAAGAAACCACCTCTCACAATAATTTTATCCTCGTATCCTCTCAATTCTTCTACAACATTATCAATCTTACAAAGGCTACCACCAATTCATTTTTTCAAGAAAAATATTCCTTACATTGATGGCTTAGACACATTTCAAACACCGCCATAGATCTTCATCTCTTACACACTTTGGGGCATCATGCTTACTTATCTTACCCCCTCTTAGCATCACTAGTTTTCTATGATTTCTACATACACTACATGCTTCAGATTCCTATTTCTAAGCATTATTACATATCTCAATATCATCACTACCCTATGATGCACTCTTGTGCTAAGGTTCACACTTGAATATTGAGGAATACTACATCCATGAACCTCACATCATACACACTACACATTTCACACTCTACGCATTCACAACACATATTTCTAGCATCACATTCTCCCATAAAACACTACCCTATAACGCACTCTAGTTCCATGGTTCATACTTGACTATTGAGGGTCTAAATCTGAAATGAACCTTGCTTCTTCTATATTTTATGCTTTATGCTTCATTGATTATATATTTCTAGTGTGCATTATCAAACCATTTCCCATTGACGCACTCGTGTTCTATGGTTCATTCTTGATCTATCGAGGGTATTTTATAAATGAACTACATCTCATACTCATTCATATTCACTCGGGAGCATGCTACTCCTATCACATTCACTTTTCATTCCATCTCACACATACACATTATGTTGCATATCTTGGTTGTACATAATCTTGCTTGCTTATACTAGTTACATGTGTACTTTGTTTACTATGTTAGATAGATATCCACTATGTCATTATCTTTTCAACACACACACATTCATTTGTTCTTTAGTTGTGAATGCAAACTTTCTATATATCTTTACATGTAGTAATGATGCTTGGCATTATACCTTTTACGAGTCCCACCGAGGCTCATGGGGGCATCTACATTCCTACTCTTACAAACTACATGTGCTATTGCTTCATTTTTCACTACTTCATATTCTCACTAGCACACTATTTTCACATTGATCTATACATGCTTAGACATACTCTTTATCTTTCTAACATGCTAACGGGTGCTTCATGTGCAACATTTCTCTTGCATGAACTACTTGCCACCATGGTTGTGAGTTACACTTTACTTTCCATTACTTGTCAATGTATGCTATTGTTTGTATTTACCCTATGTCTTGCTTGATCATTGCTTGTATGATTTTGGCCACTTTGGCCCTTGATTGTCTTACAAAATTGTGAGTGATGTCCCATGTCTGAATCCCACTTTTTGCAGTCTACTTTATTTGCACTATTGCTTTTTGCATTGTCTTCCATAGCATGCTTGTCACCTTTTCTATTAACACATATTTTTATCCACTTTGTTTGCATGTGCTTTGGTTTTACCAGATGCACATTCCCTTTCCCCTATAGGGTACACAATTACGATCAACATCCGGTCCTCCTTTGGGTCACATTATCCTAAGTAGCGTTGTATATACCCCAAATGAGGGGGCATACATTGGGTGAATCAACCACCCTATACAACAACATAAAGATACAACATAATACAATTCAATAGCTCGACACCAATGCCCAACTACAAATACTAGTGCCTCGGGCACTCTTGACATTTCCCGATTACCTATGACTAGGGCGATTCTAATGTTGTCACCCTAAAATTCCCCTCTTGTGAAAGATGAATTTGTAGGTCCCAAGTGTTGGTACTCGGTTTTTAATCCCACCAGTTCCATTTAAAATTCCTTAGTCTGTGCATTTTGGAACATTTTTCTATCTCCTTTCATGGATGCATGGAATTTATCAATATTTTTCTATGGTTGTGGACCATGTCGAGCCTTGTATTCCTTGCATTTATCTTTCTGCAGGAAAAATCTTTGATTCGGGCACGAATGGTGGCATTTTTCCCCTTCTCTGCATTTTTCTACGGTCGTCTTCCCATCAAATTCTTTTCCAACATCTGCGGATACATGGTCACCTCTAATTGGATGCGGTGTGGCGGGTCTTTTTGTGAACTTGTGACTTTTGTTACATTTGCAAAAAGGTTGAATTACCCCGTGTCTCGTTGGATCCTGATTGGATTTTGAAATTATGAAGTGGTGGAGAAAAATTCTTACTTTGGCCCCACAAAGGGACACGTGGTTGTTTTCAAAAGTCAAAGCGGGAGGCGGGTCATCGAGCACTTTTGGAAATTTGGTTTTATTTCCAAAAGGGATTAAAGTTGTAAAATGAGTCGTGACTCCGTCGGGATGGGAAAAAGTCAAATATCGAGCCCACATCAAAAGTCAAAGTGGGGAGGTGGGTCATCGGAGCACTTTTGGAAATTTGGTTTTGTTGTGGAAAGGCATAAAAGTTATAAAGTGACCCGCAGCCACGCCGACACCTAGGAGAAGCCACGTGGAGAGCCCGTATCAAAAGTGGATGGGCGGGCCGAAATGTTCTGAAGTGTCATTTCTCTAAAAGGCACAAAATATAAAAGTTTTCCCTAGACCCACTTCAGCTAAATCTCTCCCATGTGGATGGCTCAAATTCAAAGTTTGCATGAAAGCAGGATGAATGATTGTGATATAATGCATCTGGTTTTGCCGCTAGGCATGGAAACTGCCGAGGCGTTAGAGAAGTGTTATCCTAATTTTCCCTCCGAGGTAAAAATTGGTTGAACACGATCTTACACAGGAAGAACGGAAGGGTTGGCCCAGTTGCGTGGACTAACAATCGACCCCAAAACTAAGTCCAGAAGCAAGTAGAGCTCGGTAGGAGAAAAAAATGGAGAAAGGCAGTGTTTAATCAAGGCTTGAATTGGCTAAGTATAGAAGTACCGCATAAGGTGCCACATGTCTCTTCGGTGCACTTTTGGTAAGGTGCACAAATGCGGAGACCCCAAATGTGCGCAGGCCCTCCACGCGGTAGAGTCAAAAATACGAAGCCAACCATTGAATCAACTAAGTATAAAGAGTCAAGTGGAAACCTCCATGTGTCCCAATGATGCACCTCCAAAGTCCAAGTTCAAAGTAGGATCCTAAGTGAGCGCAAAATCTCCACATGCCTCATTGGCGCAACTTCAAAGGTGCATCCCAAAGATAGACCTTGAACTAGCGCCAACCTTCCACGTGTCCCAGGTTTGAAAAGGGGACACCGAACATTGAAAATTCCAAGCTCAGGATAGGCCGAAGGAAGCCTCCATGCGTCCAATCGGCACTCTTTCAAAAGCAAAGTTCGGGGCGGTTCCAAACGTGCGCCAACCCTCCACGTGTCTCGGGTCAGGCTCAATGTCTCCACCAATGGGAGGGACTTAGGCAGAATACAGAGGAAATGGAGCGGGTGCACAGACGATGCCATGTGTCATTTTGGCACAAATTTAGGAGTAAAAAGAGGGGGTGAAATCTTAAGATGCACGAGGTTACCACGTGGCCCTATATGGATAGACCCTTTCACATATTGCGAGCCCACGTTAAACGCCCAACCCCACACCTTCAGACAGCCATGTCTTTTAACTAGGAGCTCGGAATTGAGTGGGAAAGAACTTTTTGGAGAGATCCCGACACTGCTACTCACCCGCCACCATTAATGATCCAATCCACCATTTTTGAGGCTATCAAGTCTCTCACCTATCACCATGGAAACATAAAATATTATTTTTAGCAAGATTTGATGGTGAGAATGGAAAATGTCTTTCATGCCATTAATACATGATCCGATTGCTTCAACTAGATCAAATTTGATCCGATCTTCCATCCTTCTCCAATGCACCAAACAAACATGCAAAACCATACTTGACAGATTGTGGGTAGATTTGTAGGGGAATTGATGGTTGGTGGTTGAGCTTCCAAATTATATTTCTTTCCTTCTCTTCTTCTCCTCTCTTCACTTCATCTATAAATGTAAGAGCTTGGCTCATTGCAGTTGTTGGACTCTGATACTTTTGAAGTGTAAATAGAATCGAAAGCAATCAATACAAAAGAATTTCCCCTTTCTCTCTATCTTCATCTATTGTCTCTTCTTGCTTGCCTGAAATATGTGGATCATTTATCTTTTGTAATAAGAAACTTTGTGTTCTTATTGATATGATTTCTAGAACTTTGTGTCTATGGAATGATATCTTATGTTATGAATGAGAATGATTATGTTCTGTATCACCTTTGCTCAATACATATAAGGTTATACTCTGCTATCTATATTTCAAATGTACTGTTATATTCTACTCTTTCCTTTCTTCAGTTCTTCCATTCATTTGTATTGATAAGCTATTTTGGTAAAAATCATTTCAAGATGTCAGAAGTCCAACCTTAAGATGAAAGTTGTACATTTTATTATAAGCTTTGTTGCTTTCTTTCAATAAGGGAACCTCTCCCTTAAAGAGGAGGGACTTGTTGTCCCTTGTGGTTTTTTAAAGTACCATTTTAAAACCCAACTTATAGTTACTTTTTTAGAACAACACAGTCAATAACAATTTACAAATTAGTTTTCACAGTACAGGCACAAGCCTTCAACAATTAGGATGCATTCTATCTCCATTTTCTACTTAGGTCAAACTAGAACAACATGGAACTAAACACAGATCACACCATCTGCAATGGTGTATAAATTTGGTAAGTAGTCGTGGATGGAGAATAACACTAGACTTTTCTCCCCAACACCCCTCTATCGTGGTGTGAGATCACCCAAAAAACTCACACTTGGTGTGACATCACCCAAAAAACTCATTCTTGGCATGAGATCATACAAAAAACTCACTCTTGATGTGAGATTGCCCAAAAACTCGTTCTTCTCTACGACATTTTCAGACATTTTCTATCCTTTTCACTCTCCACGGATCAGTGCACACTTTTCTTTTACTTATTTTTCACATTTTTACATACTTTCACATGATTTTACAGAGTTTTCATAACAACATGCCTTTGACTACTCTTTCAATCTTCTTTTGTAGGTCTATCCTTAGTATCGCAACAAGAAACATCCCTTATTAAGATACAACAACAACAGTACAACACGCTTCAACTCATATGCTTCACCCTTAGGAACACTTCCTCTTTCTTAGCTTCCACGCTTCATTTTTATCACTCCACGCTTTCACTTGTCTCCTCGACATGCTTTTGCCATCGATCTACAAGGAACAAAGGTATGCAAATTATAAAATACTTTATGTTATTGAGTATTCACTCAACAACATAAAGTGGGGGAAAATGTAGACACAAAATCACACACTTGGGTACATTTCTAGGTCCTAATCACATACTACTATTCATATGATTCCTAAGTGAGAAAACTAGCAATTGACAACTATATTTGGCCTTTTGTCTGTGTTTCTTATTTTCTATTTGGCCTTCTACACCTTACATCCTAGTTGGTACTTCAATATTTTTTTCTTTTATGATTCTTGACACCGCGCCTTGAGACAGACGCTTAGCGCCTTGCGCCCTTTTCCTTCAGGGTGCCTCCGACCCTTTTCTATAGTACTCACTTATTTTGGGTCTCTTTTATCTTTTGGGAATCTTATTTTCTTATGGGTCAACTTTCTAGTTGTCAATTATGAAATTCAACCAAGGGAATCATATAAATACAAAGTTATGTGACTATAATAAAGAACCAAAATTTAAGCATCTATTATCACCACCTAAGGTTACATCCAAAGGCATTCTAAGAGTATCAAGACATCCATCTAGCACTCACTCTAGGGACAAGGGACTTAATTTATGCATACACGTATCGGGGAATTTCATTTTTCCATCCACACATCTGTTTACATTGGTACATCTAGATATCACCTAATATCATGTGCACTTACACAAGGGCTTCCTAGGGCATGATTATTTCACACACGCACAAGAACTACATGGAGTCTGAAATGTAGTGCATCACTTGGTTATAAGCTCACTCAGGTTGGGTGACAATGAGGTCAATTTGACTCCCATTTGCATCTATTTTTAGTATTTGATGTAATTTGGGGTTTTACAATATTTCAATTGTTTTACTGAGATGGTAGGTGAATTCAACAATCATCCAACGACATACATGTGATAAAAAGAGAAGGATAATGACACTTGCGCACCACAAAAAAACTAATTTCTGAGTCATTCATTTACACACACAGGCGCCCATTAGAGGTCCCTAACACCTAGGCGCCCTAGTCCTATTCCATGCGTCCTAGTCCAGACTCATCCAATAGTTCTAGGATTTTATTTGTGTGATTGCGACAATTTGTTCCTCCTATTCATCAGTATTCTAGTCTAGAATACTTCAGATCAAGTGTGGAATTAGCTAAGTTTTCTACTCTCTCATGTACTTAGGGTTTCGTATTTCTTTAGCTTATTGCTTGTGTCATATTTGTACTTTAGCATTTATCTATCCTACGTTACTTTGAAATTACGGTTTTACAAATAATTCCATATTTGTTAAATCAATGTTAACATCCAAAATTGTGTCCCTTGTGATAATATTAGAAATGGAAAGTGTTAACTAGACTTGCGAAGAGGAAATGCCATTAGTCATGCAAAGTCCTTACGAGTAGGGTACATTTTTATTTGTCTAGCTTAACCCTATGGTGGGTAGTAGATGTTGTGAATAACAAGTGAATGGTCATTTATTTTGTACCACATGAAACTTGAGTAGTGTGTTAAATCCATAGTGTTCTTACCTTTCTTTAACGAATAAAAAGATAATCTTAATGTGTAAAGTTTTGGTGGAATGAGATTAGTGTGGTAACATTGATGTTGATCTCATGGTGAGGTCCAAGTGATGTAACTAGAAAAAAATTCAATCCCAAGACCTCTTAAGAGGTTAATTGTGGATAAAACCTTGTAATTAACTCCAACTATTGAATTATGTGTAACAAGATGTTGTGGAAGGGGTTAATAGGAAACTTGAAGTTGTACTTTTTAACTTGATATTTAAACCCCTTATTACCAATAAAAGTATAATGAATGTTTCATGTGGGAACATATATCTTTCTAACCTAAATCCCAACTAATAACTGAATTACGGAAATGGAATGTGATAAGGTATCGAAAAATAAACAACGAGGTATACTAATTATGAGTAAATGTTTTAATGAACGAGAACAAATATGCAAATGTGAAATGAGAACATATGTGTTTGTGTACATCAAGGTGGTATGATCAATGATGTAAAACATGAAGTCTTTCCCCACTATCAAATGGTACCTAATAAGATGGATTTGTAGCTTGAATTGAATTTTCCTTATCTCTTATAATAGGTGGTCAACCTTACATTGTTTAATAACAGTTAAATGACTCATTCCCATATTGGGACATGTTTTTTTACCTTAAATGATATCAAAACCACTAAAATTCTTAACATGATTGTAATATAAATGAAAGTAAATGGAGTGTATCCTTGGTGACCAAATATTTTAAATGAAATGGGAAACTTGCAATTTTGAGACACGAGCATATGTTTCGTGCACGTAAACGTTGTTTAATCAATAATGTTAAATGAAAAAAGTTAACAAAAGGGAAATATGAACTAAATAACCTATGTCCATCAAGGGCAAATACCATTCCTATTATTTCCTCACGAGGTCATTTTATTGTATTTTGTTGCATTTGTTTGAGGTGAATGTGGTCTTAATTATAGTTTTCTTATTCATGAGAATGTACGCGCTTATGAATTCTATTGTCATTTAACCAATGTTTAATATAATAGGATTAAATTGTAATAAGATGTAAATCAAAAATATATGTATATGGTGGATAAATTCCTTATTCTACCTCTCCCTTGTGGTTTATGGTTATTGTTTTCATTTTTCTCTTTTGGAGCCAATGTGAAATTGTTTTATTGTCATTTTTCTTGTGTGGATGCATGAAAGTATGGGGTGGGGTATATCATTGTTAAGGAGGGATAAGTGTGATGTTAGTGAAGGGAGGAATAAGGAGTTATTTTTTCATATGGAGGAACCAAGGGGATTCATGACTAGCCTTAGTGGAGTGATAAGTGTTGTCTCAAGTGGAGGAATAATTTTATATTTGTTATTTTATATTACATGTTTATTGGGAAGAACCAAAGACTAGCCATGATTTCCTACTGGAGCGATAAGTGCTAGCTTGCAATCATGATCCATCCCATTTGCAAGCCTCACAAGAAGCCTTGATAATGTGACTCATATGTTTTATGAAATGTCATTTACACACTCTCATTAATCTTAATATTTTGTTTCTTATTGGTTGCTCATTGGAGCACATGTTCATTTATTTGATGGTGCTTGTATTTTGCATGTATAGGTATATTTATGTATGTGTGTAGGTTGGAGAGACTAGCCTTAGTGGAGGGATAAGTGTGGATGGATAAGGGTGTTTTCATGAGCGATTACATCATTTTGGAGGAATCAAAAGACAATCTTCCTTCCTTAGTGGAGGGATACGTGGAAGTGGTGGCATCATTTCCCCCTTGATAAACCGTTGGATGATTTGGTTGTTTTATGTGTAGTGCATCTATAATTTTGTTGGCATCATCTTCTCCTTTTATTAGAGATGCATACAAAGTGATGCATTTCATGTTATGGATTAGGCATTGTGTTGCTATTATATTGGCATGAGTATTGTTGTTGATAAGAAAAATAATTATCATGTACATTTAGGATGTGTTTTGGTCATGTTTAGTGTGGGATTTACACATATATCATGGGAAGACCTAGCTGCTTTGGTCCCTCTTCCTCCAATGGAACCTTCTTTAATCTGAATTCCTTTAGTACACTTGTAGTAAGCCTTATCCAATTTTTCTAGATCTAATACACACATATAAGCAAATTATTCATCTCTCATTAGAGAGGGCATTCTATCTACTTAACTCCTAGCATTCTAATGAGCACATACTAAGAGCAATCATAAGAAAATTTACTCCAAGACTCCCTTGAGCTTCATATACTTTACATACTCATTCTAGGGCAATCATTCACTCAGATATGTAAGCACAAAAAGACACATCCTCTCAATTCAAGCTAGGGAAAAAGGTCAAGTACAATCACATTGTTGTAAGGTCATGATTATCAATATGGTTTCATACATTCTAGATATCACATGCTAGGTGAGAACGATGTGCGGTTTGAGCCCTCTTTGGAGTAGTGACGACATTGGTGGTGCACAAGGGTGCCCACAACCCAACTAATGTTTGTTTTTCAGAATCCTTCACCATCTAAGGTTTTGAAGATTGAATTAGTTACACAACGAGCATCACACAATGTCGAAGGTCCAAATTCTAGACAGGAGTTAATTAGGAACTAATGCAAAAACCCATGAAGTTTCGGGAGCTAAAAGTATACAGGACAAGGGCATAAAAAGGTCCATAACAGAGTGCGTTTGTTTTGTACCACTATGCTTTAGACCAAACAACTATTCAGGAAAAAAATTTATGCAAAACTCACGTCGATCATTTCCAACCTTTTCCAATCATCGAGGCAACCCATATTAGCACAAAATTCAAAATATCAAATGTATTTTTCTTCCTCTCATTGTTAGTGCTTTGTTACATTGTATATCATTATTTGGATTTTTTCAATGATTATTCCTGATATTATTGCAATTAGATTTGGAAACTAATTGATTAGGATAATCTACCATTGGTTACTACCCCTTAAAGATTAACCATTTAGGTTAAATCACATGGAACCATGCAAAAGAGAGAAGAAGAAAGAGGTACAAAGGCACCCATGTGAAGTAAGAAAATAGTGTACCAAATTTATTCAAAAACTTTGATATCTTCCCCTTTAAGTCTAGTAGGAGAGGAAAGCCTTCCCATAAAACCCTTAACTACTTTTTTTTTTGTCTTCTATAACCCCATGGATCTACACCCAATTTTGCAAATAAGGACATGTTGGTATCCAAATTCATTCTCCTTTTCAAGCTAAGAAGCAACACAGATTCGACAGGGAGCTTAGAGGTAGATAGATCATAAATATGTATCATTTTGTAGCTGGGGATGAAATCTAACTGACCCTTTGTTACTCGGGTTTGTGGAGATATGGATAGCACCATATGGAAGTCACCACTAAGGATTTTCACCCTAGTTGTGAAAATGCACTAAAAATAATTTGTCAAATGTCTGTCAACACTAAAAATCATGTAAAGCTTTACAAATCAGACCCTCCTTCACCTAAATTTATCAATGGTGAGGCAAACTTAGTACAATAACTGCCAGAAAAATTGGACATATATCACGCATAACTTATAACCTTGTTCAAGTCTTACAGATCTGATAAGAGAATGATGCCTACAAAACATATTTGCACACAGAACTGCAAGAAACATTACCAGGGTTTGGAAAACTTTAAATTCTTCAAAGCATCCCCGGCAATGGTGCCACGAGTGTTGGTATCCAAATTCGTTCTCCTTTTCAAGCCGAGCAGCAACACAGATTCGACAAGGATCTTAGAGGCAGATAGATCATAAATATGTATCATTTTGTAGCTAGGGATGAAATATAACTGACCCTTTGTTACTTAGGTTTGTGGAGAGATGGATAACACCATAAAAGGATTTGATCTTATCCTAACTATTTTAGGTTGTGCCTTTCAACCAAGGTAAGAGGACCTATTTTGTAACCTCTGTTATTGAAGGAGACACGATACCTTTCTCTTGCACAAATTTTATAAAGAAAACCTTGGGAAAATATGATCAACACACCAAATCTGACTCTCACGAGTTGTCACTTCTAGAAAATGGAGATATTTTCAACACAAGGCTAAGGTTACTAAAGACATTTGGAAACCTGATATGTTCTACATACTTTAGCAAGTAGATTTTTGTTCTTTTGTGGATATACAAAGCAAAACATGGGTAATTCAAGGTAGGATTGGTTATTTGAATAATTTTTTGGTGGGAGATCAACAAGATAGATTTGAATTTGCTAGATCCTCAAGAAACTTTCATAACAAATGGAGAACTCAATAACAGAAAGCTTCAAAATAGTTAAAACATTCCTTCAACCAGAAAGTGTGCATCAATGGAGGCCCAGATTTGCACTTTTCACACAATATTTGAGATTCTAGCATGAAGGCTCGAGTTAGAAGACCCAATAAAACATCAAAATCTAAGATCAATCACACCTAAGGTACACCCAGAGGCTTACAAACAATCTCTGTCAACAGATGAAAGAAAAGTGATTTTAAATCGTTTATTTCATTCCTAGATGAAAGCTCTTCTGAAAAATGAAATTGCAGATGCCACTAAACTATCAAAAGGATTGAGATCTGTGTGACTCAAAAGAGATTTTGATACAAAATTGCAATAGGAACAAGAAAAACTACTTGCAAACATTCTGAACGTGAAATAAACACAAAATTTTCAAGAGTTTTAACACAAATTAACTCAAAGTTTATCAGATTCATCTCAGGGGAGAGTTATTTTAAACAATCTCAGAGCTTTTTGATGGCTATACATTCGTAACCAACTCAACATGAATGAAAATATGACACAGAGGAAGTTAACCTGGTTTCTCAAAAGATGATTTTTTCTAAAAATTTTCTCATGAAAATGAACTCCCGACCATTTACAAGAGTAATCTCATTGCATTTATACATTTCATTCACTCAATTTTCCTCCAAAAAAGAAGAATATTCAAGGGACCCCTGCTTGTTACTCATTTGCCTCAGAAAGTGACCTTTAACAAATTTATATTCGAAAGTTGCCAGGTGGACCAGTTGCAAACTGATCATGTTTCTTGGGCCTCTCCACTGATGACTAGGATGCCATGCCACAAACCTTTGGCAATCCTTCGAGTTTCTGCATAGCTGGACTTGACAGGTCATCCCCTTTTTGCTCTCTTTCATCTGCAATTCTGCCCGCATCCATCTCCTCTGGTAATTCTCATTTCAAAATATGCATTACACAACAACTATTGATTTTGTCCCCTTTCTACTTTATATCAGAACCATCCACATGTTTCCCTGGCACATCTACAAAGGTGAGGCACAACAACTAGTCTCCAAACAAGTGCGGGCCTTCCACGTGTCTCCCCGATGCATCTCCAAAAATAAAACTCAGGGTCCCTAAACATGTGCGGTCCCTCCATGTCATGAAAACATATAATATCATTCTTAACGCGCCTTAGTGGGTGAGAACCTGGAAAACATTTCTTCCCCATTAATACGGATCTCGATGGCTTCCACTACCGAGATATTGGGATTTTGGTCTACCATCTTTTCTTATACAACAAACAAGCATGGGACATCAGACTCGACAAATGGAGGATAAAGTTTTTGTGCACCAATTCAAGGAGATAGAAAATGTGACAGAGGCCGTAAACTGAGGGATTTTCAAGGGAAAATGGTGCGAGATCAGAATGAGCACCAATAGGACATATAATGCAAAAGAGAATAGGTGCCCCCAAACTCTCCCCATATGTCAAATAGTTGAGTATGAATTGAAATAAATGTTGAAATATGTTGAAATTGTGCTAATAAAACTAAACTAATACGGAGAGCCATGCCCCGAGATTCTTGAAACTAGGCCTCAAAATCGAGTGTTAGTGTGAAGAAGGAATGAAAATTTTCATGCCCGATATATTGATTTAAACTAAGTAATCTGGATGTGAAAATTTGAAGAAAACCCGTATATAGGTGAAAATTTGAAAATGCTAAAAACTTGTTGAAATTTCCCTGTCAAAAATCAGGGGGTGAAGATTGTTCCGTATGGTCTTGACCAAAGTGTATAGTTTTGACCTTGTGTTTTTGCCAATATTTGGTGTATGATTGAATTTATAGGTGATTGTACCTATCTCGTACCTAAATCTACCCCCATAATTCTATTTACTAAAAATGTATTATAAATCTTGATAGATTCCCCCTCTTTTGAGAGAGGTATGAGAACCATGTTTGAGCTCATGGCTCAAAATAAATAGGTGTGCACTCATCAAGGAGATGTCATAGAAGCCGTGTAAAGTGTTGAAAAGGTGGACACCTTGGATAACCCATACCTATGAAAGGAAAGGTGTTTTCACATGGTGGCAACCATGGCATGCAAAAAAACAATTTTAGCAATAGATAACGATAGTAGTAACTAAAACATCCATTAGGAACAACACATGTAGGAGAAAACAAGAACAACATCAATGCATCTAATTGCAAACAATGACATACAAAAGCATACAAAAGGATTGGGGCATGTAAACATGGGACACCCATGGTGTCACAAGACAATCAAGGTTCATAGGATTGAAAATAATAGCAAGCAAGTGTAAACAATATAAACATGATGGCATAAACATGGGACACCCACGATGTCACAAGACAAAAAATGCACATAGGCCACAAGTAAGGAAAACAAGCAAGTAATAACACACACATAAGTAAGGAAAACATGCAAGAAATACTACACACACAAAAATATGCATGAAACAAGGTCATATGACGTGGTAACCAAGATGAGTGAAATATGTGAAACAAGATATATCGACGTTACATAAGACACATGTGTTAGTCTTGTAAGTCTGATAAGAAACAAGTACACAATGTATATAAATGAACTTAAATAAGGAAGTGTAATTGAACTATAATAGACAGTAAACATATATATGATGTAGAGGATTGCCCCAAAATGATGAAAAAAACATTAGTTCTCTTATAGGTATGTACTTGATTTATATGTCTTACATATAACTCAATATACCCAATGAATATATGTGTGTAAAAGATAAAGCATGTTATCTATCAAACCAAAGTGACGAAAACCATGTATAATGTAAAGTGCTAACAAATCAAGTAAAATGCAATGGTCTTGATTTTGTATTTTTGCAAATATTTGAATGTTTTTTGTATATAAGAATTTATAACTATATAAAAAGATGGTGAGTGGCAAGAAATCTATCCAATGAGAACCTCATAAGGAGATGGAGAATATGTTGAGGGAGATGGAGGTTGGGGCCTCAGTTGTGCCAAAGAATGTGGCCTAAGTGTGTATGCCATAGAAAACTTGGGAGGAGAACACGGTGGACTAGATCCACAAGAAGCTATGTGTGAATTATGACTAGTGAGTATGAGGGGAAAACCATATAAAAACAAAAGGTTGAACTATGTATGAATTAAGAAATATTTTATTATCAGGAGGAATGCAATGATATAAGAAATATGCAATATACTCAATGCAATGAGGGTAACTTGTGTCAACCTCGAAAGAGGAAGATACACAAGGCCGATCCACAAGTATAAGAGGTGATATATAAGCTTTAAAACCAATAAAAACATACCAAGGTACGCACAAAGTAACATATGTAAGATTAGCGAAGTGACATCATGTATACAAGTTAGGGCCAACATAACATAGTGTAGTCACTAAAATATGCACTTATTATTATTACATTATGCCTCTAGTATGTTTTTATATACATGATTTATAAGTTTGGAAACTAGGCATTGGTGACACCTCTTTGGTCCTTTTATTACTTTGTTTGGATCTGTTTATGCACTTTGTCTAACATTTTCATCTTTTTGGTTGATTCATAGGGATCCTTGTTCCTATCTTCTCCTTTGTTCCTATTTTCTTGTTGCGGGACAATACCGCCTAGATAGGTTAGTAGCACCTAGGTGTTAATGTCCTTTTGGGTGCTTCTATCATATTTACTTGTTTTTCTCCTTTGTTGGTTTACTTTGGCTTTGGGTCTTTTCTTATCTTCTTTTCATGACCTAGGTCAACTTTTGGTGTCACTATGTGCCGAAATTCAAACAAAGAAATCATATATAAATACAACCTACTAACTATTCTAAGGGGAAATTGGGATATCATTTTCTATATCTACCACATACACAAAACAACATAATGGACTACATTTTGGGCTGCATTGCATTGGGAAAAAGTAGTTATATCCCACCCATTCTTTGTGTGATTGAAACTAGGGAATCCTAACTCAAGAGACATAATTTCAATCACACACCATAAAAACTACATGGAGTCTAAAATGTAGTGCAATGCTTGGAAATAAGATCACATCGTGGTGACCACTAGGGTTAGTCTCGAATCTCTCATTTACATCCTTCATTTAGTCTAATGTGTGCTTGAGTCTTGTGCAAGTAGCTAGGGTTTGTTTTGTAGGTACATGTGTGACAGAAAGGAGTGCAAAGAACTCAAAAAAGACCTATAACAAGCTAAAAATGATAAGAAACGACACGTAAAGAACTAGATTTAGATTTGTCATGTGAAAATTAACACTGAATATGCACGAGTGCCCATGTGGTCATGTCCTCTCATAGGTGCTCCTATCCTTGAGATATTCACATGTCGGTTTCAAAATCAAATCTTACATAGCCCAAAAATACACTTTTTCGCATCATTCACCCGCCCAAAATAAGTCCAGGACCTATGGTGGAAAGGCGAGTCATTCTCAAAGCCCTATTTATCACTCTTGCCTATATTTCCTTTGCTTGATCTTTCTTGTTTACTATTTTATCTATTTAATGAACATCAGATTTATCATAGATTTAATTTTATTAAATCACATAGAGAAGTACATCAACTATAATGGAAATAAGCTTAGAAGAGACAATGAAATACTTTTATAGAGTAGTAGATAGAGAATCAAGCATGCGCCAAGCAGTATGTGTGAAATCCATGAGATGTATAACACTACGAATGGGAATATGGGTTACCCCCAATGATGTGAGAATTGTAGAGCTAAGATCAAGTGGAGATAACCATAGGAGAATGTAAACTTATTGATGGAGTGTATAAAATAGTATGAGTCATTGAAGACAATGTGCTCAATTGGGATGAAGTAGTAATATTAAGTTTGAAAGGACCAAAATCAACTTCGATGATGAAAATAGAGCTTTGGTAAGAAAAAATGAGACAATTATGAAGAGTAGATGGTGCCACATGGATAACATGAATCAAATTATGTCTTAAGAGAAAATTATAACTGAGATTATTGGGCATTAGATGACACATGGTGGGGATGGTGTTGCATTAGATGAAAAATGTTGAGGTTAAAACCATTGTCAATGAGAACATGTTTGATCAAATTATTATAGATAATGACTTGTACATAAAGCAAAAGACCACTATTAATGATATCTTGAGGAGGTAAATTGTCGAGGTGAAAGATAGTGGCTCATCTAGGAAAATAGGATAATGTTTGACATATTCATCAAGAGTGATGGATGGAGCAAGAGAAGAATCCATGAAAATGAGAAAAAGAAAGAAACAATTGATGAGAATGATCATATACTGAGAATACCTAAATAAACTAGGGTATAGAGGTCAACATGCTTAATACAAAAGGAATATATCCTAAATTAGGTGAAGGAATCGATTAAAATCGGGTTAACCAACATGTTTCACCCTTAATTAAAATTTAAGTCGATTAATTAGGTGTAGATTATATTAGAGTTGATTATAGATGTTACAAAGATGTTACAATATGAATACTAACTCAGATTTTCAACTCGAGATAAGATATAAAGAATTTACATACACTAAATCAACCTAATGTTATAAAATGTTGTATATTTTGTATACTATATACCCAGGATTACTGTACACCTCTTCCACGAGCATTAGCAAAGGTTCGGGGCTAGCCCTTTGGGGGTTTGGGGGCTAGCGCCCCCAATTAGAAATTTTTGGAATCCCTATTTTTTTGAGAGTATAGATATGCTATTTTTATCTATACATATATATGGGTGGTGTCATAATCCATGAATTATGGGGAACCATTATGGGTGTTTATTAGCCCATGGTTTTGGTACCCATTGTATTGTAAAATTGCTTTGACGGTTTCTTACTATTTTGCTTACAAATAGCTGGAGATGTAGTAGGGTAAAGAAGAACTTGGAAGTACATTATTGTATTGTAAACAATTAAGTTAATGCAATAAGAGAGAGAGTTATTGTGTTGGGTTTTTTCCCAAAAAGGGTTTCCCAGGTTAAATCTTGTGTTTTTTCATTTGTTTTTTTGGTTATCTTGAATATTCATTCAATATAGCTTCTTATTTATTAGTTTATCGATTGATTCTCTTCATTTGGTATCAAAGTGAGTTTTAGATTTTATGTGAAGAGTTAGGGTTTCTAACGCTGTGATAATTTTTTTTGAGTGGGAGCTATGCGGGTGAATTTTTCAAGTAGAAGAAAATGACAAGAAGTAGGATTGCAATTGAAAAATTTAATGACCAAAATTTTGAGTTATGGAAGCTCAAGATGGAAGATCTTATTGTGGATAAAGATCAGTGGATTGCTGTGTTTGGAGTCATGCCTATGGGTATGAAGGTAGAGGACTGGGAAAATATCAATAGGAAGGCAAGGAGTTCAATCAGATTGTGTCTGTCAGACTCATTTTTGTTGAATGTGTCAAATGAGAAATCCACTCAGGTGTTATGGGAGAAGTTAGGGACTTTGTATAAGACATTCTCTAGTGTACAAATTGTTTCTTCGAAAGAAGCTATATTCATTGAGAATGAATGACAAAGACTCTATTGCAAAACATCTGAATGTATTTAATACTTGTGGTAAGTCAGTTGATTTTTGTTGATATTAAAATGGAAGAAGAGGATAAGTGTATTAATATTTTGTGTTCTTTACCCGAGTCTTGGGATAATCTAGTTATGGATATTACTAGTACTACAACAAAATTATTAGTTGAGGATGTAGTTACGACCTTACTATAAGAAGAAATGAGGTGGAAATCCATTGAGGATTATCAATCCAAGTTTGCTTTATATGTAATAGGTCGTACCCAAGAGATAAGCAAGAAGAGGCAAGGACAATCAAAGTCCAAAAGTAAATCGAAGACTACAAAAAGATAAGAGAAAATGTTGGAACTATGGTAAAACGAGGCATTTCAAGAAAGATTGTAGATCTAAGAAGGTAGAAAAGGGTAATTCCTCTGATGATGGTGGATCTTCAAATATAAAACCCTCTAATGAAGACTTGGGAGATTTGTTTTTGGCAGCTTCCAGCTTGCATGCATGTGATAGTGCATGGTTGATTGACTCGGGTGCCTCCTTTCATATGACACCACACAAGGAGTGGTTCGTGAATATGAAAAGTGCAATGGAGGTGATGTATATCTAGGGTGACAACTCAACCTGTAAGATCATTGGTTGCGAGAGAATCAAGATGAGGTTTAAAGATGGAAGGATTAAAACCCTCTCGGTGTTTTGCACATTCTAGGTTTGACTAGAAACCTAATATCTGTAAGTAAGATGAATGATGTAGGTGTTTAGGTAGCATTTAGTAAAGACAATTACAAGATGGTTCGGGTGCAATGGTATTGACAAGAGGCATCCTTGGAACACTATTTAAGCTTGAGGCAAGCATTGTTACTGATGAGTGTAATAGCTTTGTGGTTCTAGAGGAGAAGAAAGCTTCAGATCCAACTCCTACATTTGCTGCAATGAAGATAATGTTATGGCATCAAAGGATGGGACACATCGAGAGAAAGGACTTCATACTTTAAAAGTAAAAGGTATGGTTGAAGGAATTTCTGAGTGTCCTTTATATTTTGATTTTTGTGAGCATTGTGTGTTTGGAAAGAAAACTAGAGTAAAGTTTCCTACGAATGCTACAAGATCAGAAGGAATTCTACATTTGATACATAGTGATGTTTTTGGACCTGTAAAATTTCCATCATTAGGAAAAGCCATGTTCTATGTTAGTTTCATAGATGATTTCTCAAGAAATACTTGGGTATATTTTATTCGAGAATAAGTATGAGGTTTTCAATAAATTCAAAGATTTTAAGGCTCTTATGGAAAATCAGATAGAAAGGAAGATAAAGGTTTTGAGAAGTGACAATGGTGGGAATATTGCTCTAATGCCTTTGAGCAATTTTGTAAAGAGTGTGGAATAGAAAGGCAGAAGACAACTCCATATATGCCACAATAGAATGGAGTTGCAGAAAGGATGAACATAACATTGATGGATAAGTGTAGAAGTATGCTCAGTGGTGCCAGTTTGGATAGAAAATTATGGGTAGAAGCAGTGGAAATTGCATGCTATTTGGTTAATAGATCACCGACATCTGCACTTGAAGGGAAAACTCCACAGGAAGCATGGATTGGTAAGAAACCCTCTGTTAGAAATTTACGTGTATTTGGTTGTATTGCTTATATGTATATTCCTAAAGAGAAAGGAACTAAGTTAGATAATAAATCTGCTAAGTGCATATTTATTGGATACTCTAATGGTGTAAAAGGATATAAGCTTTGGAATCTAGAATCATAGAATGCTATTTTTAGTTGTAATGTAATTTTTAGAGAGCTTAAGGAAATTCCAGAGAAGGAAGCAAAACCAAAGGAAGATCATGTTAAAATTGAGGAAGATGAATCTATGTCTAATTTGATGTGACTACAGAAGATGAACCACAAAGAGAGTTGCAAGGGAATATTTAGATGAAGTAAACAAGGAACTAGAAGATGTTGAACCAGAAAATCCTATCTTAAGAAGATCAGATTGGCTAAGAAGGGCACCTGAGAGGTATAGTCCTCCTGATTTCCATTCTACTTTTGTTTTGTCAGTTTATCTATTACTGATGATGAACCCAAGACTGTGAAGGAGGATTTTGGATCTAATGAAAGAAAGTTTTGGAAAAAGGCTATGAAGGAAGAAATGGAATCCTTATATAAGAATAATACATGGGACTTGGTGAAATTACCTCCTGGAAGAAAACAAGTTGGCTGTAAATGGGTGTTTAAGAAGAAGTATAATGCAGACAGAAAATAGAAAAGTATAAAGCTCACCTTGTGGCAAAGGGTTTCTCTCAAGTGGAGGGACTCGATTTTGGTGAGATATTTTCTCATGTTGCTAAGTTACATTCTATTATATTTATTTTAGCTATTGTTATTGCTTTCGATCTAGAAATAGAGTAGATGGATGTTAAGACAATGTTTTTGCATGGTGAGCTTGAGGAGGAAATCTACATGACGCAGCCATAAAGCTTTAAGATCAAAGGAAAGGAAGATTTGGTGTGTAGGTTGAAAAAGTCATTATATGGCTTGAAGCAATCACCAAGAATGTGGAACCAAAAATTTGACAGGTATGTGTTGAGACTTGGGCTCGAAAGAAGTAAAGCTGATCCCTATGTTTATTTTAAACACAAAGGTGAATATTATGTTATCATTGTATTGTATGATGATGACACGCTGTTAATTGGTAAAAATAAGAAATTGGTCAGTCATGTTAAATCTTAACTCTCATCTCATTTTTATATGAAGAATTTTGATGCTGAAAAATTTATTTTGGGCATGGAAAATAAGAAAGATCATGTAAATAGGAAACTAGTGTTAATTCAAAGAAAGTATCTTGAGGTGATATTGTAAAGGTTTCAAATGCATGAAAGTAAACCTATTAGTATTCCTTTTCCTGTTGGTCAAAAGTTGTCTTCTGAACAATGTCCTAAAACTGAAGAAGAAATAGAGGACATGTCTCAGGTACCATATGCTAGTGTAGTTGGTAGTTTGATGTATGCAATGGTTTGTACTAGACCTGATATTACACATGCAGTGGGAGTAGTGAGAAGATTCATGTCAAATCTTGGAAAGGAACATTGGATTGCGGTAAAGAGAATCTTTAGGTACTTGTGTGGGACATCTAATTATGTAATTTATTATCAAGGAAAACTTGATGAAAGTAAAACATTAGATCTACATGGTTTTGTGGATTCCGACTGGGGTGGAGACTTGGATATGCGTAGGTCTACCAGTGGTTATGTGTTCAACTTGTTTGGTGGAGTGGTAAGTTGGATGAGTAAATGTCAAACAAGTGTTGCGATATCCACCACAGAGGTTGAGTACATGGCAGCTACTCATGCAAGTAAAGAAGCGGTTTGGATTTGGCGATTGATCTCCATTGTTGGGTTCACTCAAAATGTTATAAGGATCAATTGTGATAGTAAAAGTGCAATTTGTCTAGCAAAGAACCCTGAGTATCATTCAAGAATGAAACACATTGATGTTCAATACCATTTTGTAAGAGAAATGGTGGAGGAGAAGAAGATACTACTAAGTAAGGTGGACATAAAGGATAATGTTTCGACTCTTTAACTAAGGTGTGAGTGTTGAGAAATTTTCTTGGTGTAGAAAATTGATGGGCTTGAATGCCCTGAGCTGCTGACTATATGGCAGTGTAGCCCCCTTTTGCAAAGTATACAACAAGTGGGAGAATGTTAGAATGTGTTGTATATTTTGTATACTCGTATACCCAAGAGTATTGTACACCTCTTCCACGAGCGGGAGTATAGATATGTTATTTTTATCTATACGTATATATGGGTGGTGTCATAATCCATGAATTATGGGGAACTGTTATGGGTGTTTATTAGCCCATGGTTTTGGTACCCATTGTATTGTAAAACCACTTTGACAGTTTCTTACTGTTTTGCTTACAAATAACGGAGATGTAGTAGGGTAAAGCAAAACTTGGAAGTACATTATTGTATTGTAAACGGTTAAGTTAATGCAATAAGAGAGAGAAGTTATTGTGCTAGTTTTTTTCCTGAAAGGGTTTCCTAGGTTAAATCTTGTGTTTTGTCATTTATTTTCTTTGATTATCTTGAATATTTTGTTCAATATAACTTCTTATTTATTAGTTTATCAGATTTATTCTCTTAACCTAAAATGCAATTTAAAGATAAAAATATATGTATGAAGGCACTTAGCTAATTTCATATGACTTTTAGAAAGATCTAGTATTGTCCAATAGTGAAACCGGGAGATCTCGAACTCCGAATAACCTCAACCTAGGGTGAAATTGTACCTATTTGTTAGGACTATACTCTATAGTCCTAACCTTTTTGTATAGTCTTGGACCTTATCTCTAATCAATCTGCAACAAATTTCTTGGTTGGTCACCTTCCTAAATTTATTTGCCATTATCAAACCCTAGTTCCAACATGCGAAATCTAGATAAATTAATTAGATTTGGCATTTGCTTTGACCATGCTTTCTTTGACTTGCTCTTGCTAAAATACTTGGAGAGAGGATGTTTGAGTGCTTGTATATGAGAGATATGGATTCATTTACCTAGTTTGTAGCTTCAAACCTGATGTGGGTGTTTCCCTAATTATTGTAGATGTGTAATTATGAGATTTAAGGATCTTAGGATGCCTTTTGCAAGTATATGAAGTGAGTTCTCTAGTGCATTTCCTTAGGAGTTCCAAGTTAGAAAATGAGGTAGTATTTACTTGCTTATATAGGGTTCTATAGATGATTTATCTAATAAAGGCTGACCTAAATGAAGTATAAGACCCAACGAAAATATGTTAATTTGAAAGTGTAGTTGGAAGACATGTCAATCCAAGACCATACAAGTAGGTAAGGACCAGGATGTACGGTCTTGATTAATCTATATGATCCTAAATGGGAGTAAAAATGTGCCGAATGGAGTTTTGAGCTAATAGAATGATGTTTCTCTATTGATTTTATGCATTATATTCTCAGGATGTGTCGACATGTCAATGTGTAAGGATAAATAAACTAAACAATGGACCTTAGAAAGTGATAAGCGGGAATTGAGAAGTTGTATTTATCATAGTAAGAGTGCATAGTCAAATCACGTGTTACCAAATATCAAATTACCAAATTTTAGTGTCTACATGTGCATCAAATTCCAAGTGGAAAATATGTGGTATGGGCATCCTTGTATCTAGAATCAAAATAATTCATTTGGTATAGATGGATGTGCGAGTAGAAGAAAAAGAAGGGTCTCCTATTACTTGGTTAATGTTTACACATGAGCTCTAGATATATTACATTAATAATATCATACAAAACTATTTTAGCTAAATAAAAAAGCTTTGACAAATGAGGATAGTCAAATATTTTATCAACGGTTCCAAAATCTATCCTTACATGTGGATGACATCTTACAGGATCATATAAATGATATATTCTTAGGTGGTCTCAAGAATGATGCTTTCTATTTTCCTCTTTAATCCATGTTTGATATCATAATCCATGGTAGTTGCTCATTGGGTGGAAGAAAGAGATATTTTAAAATAGAGGAGCCTCACTACTCATAAGGAGAATATGAATCTAGCACACTCATTTCCCTAACCTATCTATTTGACTCCTCAAAAAAATAAAGAGAAGAGAGAAAAAGGTTTATTTTACGGTTGTGATAGAAAAATGGAGCAAGGGCCATAAATGTGCTAAAAATAAATTGTTCTACATTGAAGGGCATAACGAGGAATAATATGAGGATGAAGTACCATGTGAAGAGGAAGATGTTCCAAAGATCAAAGTTGAAGAATCTCAACCTACTATCTCTTTCCATGTAATTTCGGGCATTAATATTGTTGTCGCCCTCAAAATCCCCCCTCATTTTTAAGTCAAATTCAAAATTTTGAGCTCACGCCCTCTAGAAGTGTTCAAGTAAAGTTAGAAGTCTGAAAAGATAGAGAAATTCATGCTTTGAAGTTGTTTAAACTCTCCAGTCTGCACATTTTGATAAATTTTCTGTTTTCCTGTCTAGACACATGAAAATTTTATTATTGTCCTCATTTGAATGAAATTGTCAATATTTCTATGGCCATGGATCGTCGAATCTTGTATTGTTTTCAATTCCTTGGTTCGTGAAAGAAATTTGAAAATCGGGCATGAAATGGTGGAGTTTTCTTCTTCTCTACATTTTTCCATAGTCGTGAATGATGGGCGTTTTCTTCCCCATCAAATTTTGGCCCCATTATCCATGGGTACATGGACATATCTAATTGGATGTGGCGGGACGGGTCCTTTTTGTGAACTTAACATTTTTGTTATTTTAGCAAAATGTTAGATTCACCCCACGGTCCAGAAGACTCGACGATTGCGATTGGTGGAAAGGCGGATCCTTTTTGCATTTTGAGGCATTGTGGTGAAATGAGGAAAAAGTCAAATGTTGAGCCCGCATTGAAAGTCAAAGTGGGGAATTGGGTCGATAGAGAACTTTAAGGTTTTGAGCCTTTTTGTAAAAAGGGCTAAAAGTCATAAAGTAAACCACAGCCCCGATCATGGTATGAGGAAAAAGTCAAATGTTGAGCCCACATTGAAAGTAAAAGTGGGGAAGTGGGTCGACAGAGAACTTTGAGGTTTTGAGCCTTTTTGTAAAAGGGCTAAAAGTCATAAAGTGACCCATGAACCTCGATCATGCTACGAGGAAAAAGTCAAATGTTGAGCCCACATTAAAAGTCAAAGCAGCGAAGCGGGTCGGTGGAGAACTTTAAGGTTTTGAGCCTTTTTGTAAAAAGGGCTAAAAGTCATAAAGTGAGCTGTGATTCCTTCACCAATCAAGTGAAGCCACATGTCAGGCTTATATCAAAAGTGGAAGGGCGGACCAAAAATGTAAAAAATGCCAAATCTTTATAAAGTCACAAAATGCAAAAGGCATCCTCCACGCTGCTCCAAGTAAATTTCTCCCATGTGGACGACTCTAGTTTAAAGTTTCAAAGGCAAGATGAATGGTTCAAATTCAAAGTTACAAAATGAGTGTAATAACTACATTATGAAAAGTCTGGTTTTTCTGCCATTGGCGTTTCTTCGCGAATCAAGAATCTGAACGGATGCAAATGATTGAAAAGATTGTAAACCATTTCTTGCTAACAAAGAAGAAGTTATAACCATTTCTTGTAAGATATTTAATGGCTTCTTCATGCCATTATAAAGGGGTTGTGATTGATCTTGTAAACTCACGAGTGCATTGTACTTAGAGAAAGCAAAGGAGATAGCCATTTTCTTCTACTTTCCTCCATTCTCAAATTTCTTCCATTCCCACATTATGTACAACTTTTGTTTAAGCATCAATACAAGAAGAAGGATTTTTATCCTCTTTGATGAGGATATTTTAGAAACTTTGAGTTTGTAATCTTATCTAGTCTTGTTTCCAATTGCAGGGTTGTTTCTTCTCATAAATGCATGTGCTGAAATTTCTAACTAGTGTGTGTGCGGAATCGATTTTCTACCTAGCATAAGTTCTCCTACCTCTATTCTTACTCCCTTTCCCACTTTTAGACAAAGTATTCCCTAGCAAGATATTTTTAGCTTTACCATAGGGTCAGTGGAGTGCCCCTGTTGGATCCTCGGTCGAAAGGCCACCATAGAAATCCACATTTTATCACACATGCATATACGACAGCTGCACTGATTAAGTAGAGGGACTTAGATTCCCAGTGTTGGTAAGGAATTCACAAATTTTTCCACCTGAAAAATTTCCTCACCAACAGTTTTAGCACCCACCATGGGGTAGATTTAGTAGCATCTGCACCTGAATGCGACCGCAAGGTCAGAAAATTCAAAATTCAAAAAAGAGATTTTTTTTTGGAATTTAAATGGCTATATGAGCCACATGGATTCAAATCATGGCTATTCAGGAAACCCTCCTGTTGAAAGACCTGAATTTCTCTTCCACATCCAAGAAGATGTTGCTTCAGATTTGAGGGAAGTTATCTGGCATAATAGACAAAGTGCCAATCACTACTTCATTGCCATAAGAATTTTAGACCTTGAAGAAGAACATGCTATTGAATTGGAGAGGTAAAGACAAATTCTAGCACCACAAATAAGAGCATAGATTTTCAAGCTAGTGGATAGAAGATACACTCGGCAACAAAGACAAGGAGGACAAACTGATCCCATTTTTGAGGAACTTCAAAGGATATAAGAGCTACTTGGAATCCAGAGGCTTCCTTTTCAAGAAACCGGTCATGTTGGGAACCTGAGTGTTTCCAATCCTTTAGATGGTGAATTTCCATACATCAATGAGAACCTTGTAGAATTCACTAATGTGGAGACTGAAGAAGAAGCTAGAGAAAGAGAGGCGAGAGCTGAAGAAGAAATAAGAGCTCGACTCGAAGAAATAGAGAGACTTCAAGTTGAGGTAAATGAAAGAGTAGCGGCGAGCAGGTTGCACCTTATGAGGTTGGAATATAGAAACATAAATAGAATGGGGGATCATGATTGTGAGCGTGAATGTGATCATGAGGCCCGTAGGCCTAATGTACCATGGGGAGGAAACACCGGTCCACTAGCTCTTGCTCAACCACTCCATGAGCTACCGAGAAGCTCGAGAAAAAACTTCCCAAAATTTAGAGGGGATGGTTCTCAACTCCTGAAGAACATGTAGCAACATTTATCACTACTTTTGGTGTGTTGGGTGTTGAGGATGAAGATGTATCATTTCGACTATTTTTGGAGTCACTTCAAGAGAAAGCTACCGAATGGTTCTACATGCTACCCCCAAGGTCTGTCACATGTTGGGAGGATATAAGAAGTGCATTTGAACACAAGTTTAAGAGCATAGAATATTGTCAGGATCTTTTGGTCTAATTGGTACAAATGAAGAAAGAAACCTCTGAGTCAATGAGGGACTTCGTAGCAAGATATGATAGAGTGATAAGAAGGATCCTCTGAAGATGTGGTGCCTCCTGAAAATAATTTGAAGAGGTTTTTCATTAGTGATTTTCCATCAGAAGTAGGTTTCTTCCTCATAAGAGCCCAACCAAGAACATTGAGGGAAGCCCAGGACTATGTAATAGAAATCGATGATGATCTAATCCTTTCGAAAAGGTGAAAGGCCCTAATGGAAAGCAAAAGGGTCGAACTCAAACTCTGTCACCACAGATCCGATGCTCCAAAAATGGCAAATGACTTGGTTTCCTTGAAGAAGCATCTATCTCGAGATCACAATGTAAAATGCTTCAAAGAAACAAAAACCTCCAAATAGGCCAAGGATTACTCCACCTCCTCGTCGCTTGCTCTTAAAGCACCACCAGTCAATGCCATCTGTGACACCAAAGAGCCGGAGGAGGAAGCAGAAATTGATGAAACTAAAGAAGAAAATATGGAAGACTATGAAAACTATCTTGAGGTTGAGGAAGTTGATATGCACAATGGCCTAATTAAGTACGTTGATGATGAAGATGAGGATGATGAAGAAGCTCCAAGTTTCTCATGTGCTATTTTCACTCGTGCACAATCCAGGAAAGGTGCTTCATCCTCAATGGTTGTGGTAAAGGATAAGAAGAATAAAGAAGATTCTCCTCTAGAGGTCACACAAAATAAAATCATCAGCAGAGGATCACCATTACCACCTTCTATGGAGTCGGCCAAAGAAAAACTAGACTCATTGGTTGTCAGGGATCATGCTACTATGCCAAGTAAGTCATCTAATTCTTCTCCCAACTCAAAAATTGCTAAGAACAATTCTTTTTTAAATGTTGTTCCCACAAAACATCTAAGGTTCAATTGAAAGCTACACCCTCCCCCTTCCAAGCCAATTACTACACCCAAAAAGGAGAATTCAACACCAAATGTAGTAAAGCCTCTACCATGTAAATATTCCTGCATTTCCGAAACCTCTTCCTCACTCACCATAACCCCATTTGACTTTGTGGAACATGCAAGCAAAACCAAAGTCCAGCTCTCAGAAATAGAATACCTACAAACACACCCTGCCCAGGTTGTGAGTTCATTAATGCAGTTTGTGGTGGTAACCCTATATCCTCAAGTCCTAATTCTAAAGGCTTACTGCCCATACCATCCACACCACCTTCCTAAAGCATGCTAGCTCTCAGTGCCTCCAAATCCAACAGGGTTGAACCTTTCTACTTGTCACTCCTCATTAAAGGCTTCTAGCTAAATAATTGTATCATAGATTCCGAAGCCTCGAACAATGTGATGCCAGCCAAAGTTACAAATTCTCTAGGCCTCACCTTGACTTGGATAAATGGCACCTACTACTCAATGGAATCCAAACAAGTGCCATTGGTAGGAAGAATCAAATATGCACAGGTAGCACTAGCTGATTTTCCGATGACAGAAGGTGCTCCTAACCATGCTTTGGTAGCAGACATCCCAACATCCTTTGGTATGATATTGAGTAGGAGTTTTGTAGAGACACAGGTGGAGAGATAAAAATTGATTGGTAATCTGTAACCATCCCAAGAAAAGGTGAGATGAAGAAGTTGCGACCCGATAAGAAAGATACAGTTCACGATGCGAAATTCTAATGATCTCGAAAGCAAACATTCTCTTTCAAGATTGTGGGCTAGAAACTACTTCCTCACATCAAAAAAAAAGAGAAGTTTCCACTTCTCATGGAGGAAGAGGAAGATCAAATTTGAACAATGGAATTTGATGGTAGTCCTTCCAAAGATGCGGGCTCGGGAGCTACCGTAGTATTGTACTCTCCTTCCAATGAGTTGTACCCATTTGCCTACAAGCTACAATTTGATAATACAAATAACACCGCTCTGAGGCATGAGTGTAGCAGAGGACATGGGAATCAAGAAACTGAGATGCCAAGGTGATGCAGATATTGTAGTAAAGCAGGTCCGCCAACAATATCAGGTGAAGAATCCAAGACTACGGCATTACAAAAATAGAGTGTGGGACTGCATTGAATCTTTTGATGCATTTTCCATTGAAGCTATTCCAAGGGAACAAAATGAAAAGGATGATTCTCTTGCAGTGTCAGCTTCCCTAGTGACACCTCATCCTTCTTTTGGTAAAGAAAAAGTGACCATTGAAATGATATTCATGCCTAATGTACCAAAAAATGCAAATCATTGGCAAGTCTTCAATGATGATATCCAAATTCTATCCTTTTTAGAGAAAAGGGATAATTTTAATAGTCTCTTCTTCAAAGGAGGTGAAAATCCACATTGAGAAGCAGTCCCCAAAGAAGAGAAAGAAGGAATTGAAGGGATTGATGATGAGGGAGTAATAAAATTGAAAGGGAACAAAATTCCGAAAGGCCTAGTCTCTTTCAAGACCTCTTTGACAAACATGACAGAATCATTCAAGAGAAAGAAAAGCAATCTTCTCGGTGCCCAACTGATTTTGATAAAGAAAACATTGGTACCCCGGAGGAGCCAAGGATGGTCAATATTGGAAAATTTTGCTTGCTTGAAGAAAAAAGAAGGTTTGTTACATTACTCAAGAAATACTCAGATGTATTAGCCTACTCTTATGATGAACTCAAATCTTTCTAGCCAAAGGAAATGCATCACTCAATTCCTTTGAAGCAGGGTGTTAATCCCTTCAGAAGAAACAAAGGCCGTATAACCCAAAGATTACTAATACCATCAAGGAGGAGGTAACAAAGATGCTTAATGCAAGGATCATCTTTCCCATCCACCATTCAACATGGGTGACTAACATTGTGCCAGTGTGGAAGAAGAATGGTGAAATAAGGATATGTGTAGATTTTCGCAACCTGAACTAGGCATCACTAAAGGACAATTATCCTCTTCCTATCATGGACCATATCCTATAAGTAGTCACTAGATCTGAAATGCTTTCATTACTTGATGGATTCTCAGGATATAATCAAATCAAAGTGGTAGAGGAGGATCGCACCAAGACAACCTTTACAACACCTTGGGGCACTTTTGCCTACAACAGAATGCCTTTTGGCCTAATCAATGTAGGAGATACATTCCAAAGGGTGATGGATTTGGCCTTCAAAGATATGAAGCATTGCATTGTCATATATCTTGATGATCTCATAGTATTTTCAAAGAAGAGGGGAGATCATATCTATCACTTGGAACATGTACTTGCAAGGTGTAGGAAACATGACATATCACTAAATCCAAAAAGTGCATTTTTGGAGTCATAGAAGGCAAGTTATTGGGGCACATTATGAAAAACATGGATCACACATTGATCCTAAGAGGATTAGATCCATTCAAGCATTAGCCCTTCCCACAAGCAAGAAAGGAGTTCATTCATTCTTTGGAAAGGTGAAATTTCTTCGTCATTTTGTGCCTGAGTTTGCTGAGTGACGAAGCACATCACTTACATGATGAAACCACAAGAAAACTTCAAATGGAACAATGAAGGGAAGGTAGCATTCGAAGAGATCAAGAAATCCATTGCCAAGGCTCTGAATCTTGTATCTCCAGATTTTACAAAAGAATTCATCATGTATTGTTATGCATCGTAAAATACACTCTCTGCTAGTTTTCGTTCGGAAAATGATGAAGGTGTGGAAGCACCTATTGCTTTCATGAGTTGTCCTTTGAAAAAGCATGAGATAAAATACAACCAATTGGAGAAGCATGCCTATGCAGTGGTCAAGGCTATAAAAAACTTCAAGTTTTACATCCTTAATTCCCATACGGTGGTGATGGTCCCCGACAGTGCAATCAAGTCCATCTTGACACAACAAGATCCTAGAGCTAAAAGAGGAAATTAGATTGCAAAGACTCAAGAATATGACTTGGAGATTTGACCCTCTAATCTGGTAAGGGGAAATGGCTTGTGCAAGTTGATTGCTGAAGATGAAACACTCAAAGTTCAACATGGCGAAGAAAATTGTGCTTGCTCAACTTGTTCAGAAGACAACCCACATGTTCTCTTTGTCACCACTACTGATGAGTGGTATGCTAATATTTCCTATTACCTAACTTATGGAGAATGCCCTCCCCATCTTGATTACAAGCAAAGGAGAACACTCAAGCTGAAGGCAACTAAATTTGTAAGCTGGAATCATGCACTTTACAAAAGAGGCTTGGATGGTTGTTTCCTCAGGTGTGTAGATAAAGAGCAACAAGAAAAGTTTCTTAAATAATACCATGACCAAGAATGTGGTGGAAAATTTTCAGCAATGGTCACTGCACACAAGATCCTCCAAGGAAGGTATCATTAGCCCACCATATTTGCAGACACTCAAGATTGGGTTTCTAAATGCAAAGCATGCCAATAGTTCGTTAGAAGACCACAACTCACTGCATTACCACTCGGGCCTGTGGTTATTGAAGAACCATTTCAATAGTGGGGGCTGGACTTCATTGGTGTTTTAAACCCTCACTCAAGTGTGGGGCACACCTATGTACTCACAGAAATATATTACTTCACCAAATGGGTGGAACCCATTTCAGCCAAGCAAGCAAACACTGAAACAATATGCAATTTCATCAAGGAGAATATCATATTCTGTTTCGGAGTGCCACAAAATATTGTAGCAAATAATGCTACCTATTTCTCTTTAAGAGAGCTGACCGAGTTTTTCTATAGCTACAAAATCTCCCTATCTCATACTTCTAACTACTATCCACAAGGAAACATACATGCCAAATCAAACAACAAGAACATTGTGACCATTGTCCGCAAGCTTGTAAACGAGAATCAAAGGAATTGACACAAAAGGTTATATGATGCATTATGTGCAGATAAGATCACTCCCAAGAAGGTAATATGTATGTCACCATTCCAACTGCTGTATGGAGTCGAAGCAAAAATTCCTCTCACAATCGAGATGCCAACTCTTAAGGTGCTATAGGCAATAAAAGATGGTCAGTAGAAGGATTCCATTGACAAGAGGATCCTCTTTCTTGAGAAGTTGGAAGAAAATAGACTCCAAGTGGTGGATCACATTAAGGAGAACCAATTGAAAGTAAAGAATATTTTTTATAAGAAGGCCAAGGCAAGAGAATTCAAAGTTGGAGGCTTCATCCTACTATGGGACAAGAGAAGAGAACCAAAAGACAACCATGGAAAGTTGGATTCATTATGGCTCGGACCATTCCATATTTGTGAAGTTTGTAGTGAGAACACTTTTCTTCTCTAATATTTGGATGGAATGCCACTGGAATAGCCTCGGAGTGGGCAATACTTGAAATTGTATCATCAGTGAAAGTGGGTTATTCCCCTGCCTTATACCATAGATGTGTTTCCCTTCCCGTTGTGTGGTTTTGTTTCCCCTTCTGTTTCATGTTGGGTGTTTCCTTCCCATTGTGTGCTTGTGTGTTTCCTTCTTCTGATATTTATTTCTCAAAGTTGTACATGACTCTGCAAGGCCCAATGGATAAGGCACTGGTCAACAAATTACAGGGTCTAGAGATTGAGATTCTAGATTCCCATGTCATGTCTTCACTATGCTCAGTCCATGTCATGTCCCCAAGCTAGAGCCAGTTGTTGTCGCCCTCAAAATCTCCCCTCATTTTTAAGTCAAATTCAAAAAATTTGAGCTCATGCCCTCCATAAGTGTTCAAGTAAAGTTGGAAGTCCGAAAAGATAGAGAAATTCATGATTTGAAGTTGTTTAAACTCTCCACTCTGCACATTTTGATAAATTTTCTATTTTCATGTCTAGATGCATGAAATTTTTATTTTTGTCCTCATTTGAATGAAATTGTCCATATTTCTATTGCCATGAATTGTCTAACCTTGTTTTGTTTCCAATTCCTTGGTTTGTGAAAGAAATTTTAAAATCAGGCGTGAAATGGTGGAGTTTTCTTCTTCTCTGCATTTTTCCACAGTCATGAATGACGGGTGTTTTCTTCCTTATCAAATTTTGGCCCCATTATCCATGGGTACGTGGACATATCTAATTGGATGTAGCAGGACGGGTCGGGTTTTTTTGTGAACTTAACATTTTATTTTATTTTAGCAAAAATGTCGATTGGCCCATGTCCCTAAGACTCCGATTGGTGGATTGATGGAAAGGTGGATCATTTTTGCATTTTGAGGCATTGTAGTGAAATGTGGAAAAATTCAAATGTTGAGCCCACATTTAAATTCAAAGTGGGGAAGTGGGTCGAAGGAGAACTTTGAGGTTTTGAGCCTTTTTGTAAAAAGGGCTAAAAGTCATAAAGTAACCTGAACCCGATTATGCTTTATGAGGAAAAGTCAAATGTTGAGCCCGCATTGAAAGTCAAAGCGGGGAAGCGGGTCGGCGGAGAACTTTGAGGTTTTGAGCCTTTTTGTAAAAAGGGCTAAAATTCATAAAGTGACTTGCAACCCCAATCATGCTATGAGGAAAAAGTCAAATGTTGAGCCCACATTGAAATTCAAAGTGGGGAAGCGGGTCGGTGGAGAACTTTGAGGTTTTGAGCCTTTTTGTAAAAAGGGCTAAAAGTCATAAAGTGAGCCGTGATTCCTTCACCAATCAAGTGAAGCCACATGTCAGGCTTATATCAAAAGCGGAAGGGCGGACCAAAAATGTAAAAAATTCCAAATCTCTATAAAGTCACAAAATACAAAAGGCATCCTCCACGCCCGCTCCAATAAATTTCTCCCATGTGGACAACTCTAGTTTAAAGTTTCAAAAGCAAGATGAACGGTTCAAATTCAAAGTTACAAAATGAGTGTAACGACCATTTTGTACTATGAAAAGTCTGGTTTTTCCCACCATTGATGTTTATTCACGAATCAAGAATTTGAATAGACGTAGATGATTGAAAATATTGTAAACCATTTCTTGCTAACAAAGAATAAGTTGTAACCGTTTCTTACAAGATATTTAATGGCTTCTTCACACCATTGTAAAGGGTTGGCAATTGATCTTGTAAACTCACGAGTGCATTGTACTTAGAGAAAGAAAAGGAGATAGCCATTTTCTTCTACTTTCCTCCATTCTCAAATTTCTTCCATTCCCACATTATGTACAACTTCTATTTAAGCATCAATACAAGAAGAAGGATTTTGTAGCCTCTTTGATGAGGAGATTTTAGAAACTTTGAGTTCGCAATATTATCTCATCTTGTTTCCATTTGCAGGGTTGTTTCTTCTCATAAATGCATGTGTTGAAATTTCTAACTAGTGTGTGTGCAGGAATATGATTTTCTACCTGCAACATTAGTTCTCCTACCTCTATTCTCACTCCCTTTCCCACTTTCAGACAAAGTATTCCCTAACAAGATATTGTTAGCTTTTTCGCAGGGTCAGTCGAGTGCCCCCTGTTGGATCCCTGGTTGAAAGGCCACCACAGAAATCCACATTTTATCGTGCATGCATATACGACAGCTGCATTGATTAAGTAGAGGGACTTAGATTCCCAGAGCGTTGGCAAGGAATTCAAAAATTTGTCCACCCAAAAAATTTCCTTGCCAAAAAATACCCAAGAATCCCTTAACGTCATTGGGTTCATCAAGAAACATAGGGTATGAAATTGGTTGACTTAGGAAGTACTCACAACTTCATCAATCATAAGTTGGCATTGCACTTAAATTACTTTGTTTATCCAACCCCAAAGTTTCAAGTCATGGTGGTAAATGGAGGTAAAGTTAATTGTTCAAGAAAGTGTCATAAGATTAAACTATCCATGGGTGATTACCTGCTAAATAACCCCATGTATGCCATTTCCATGGGAGGTGCAAACATTGTGTTAGGGGTCCAATGGATTACTACCTTGGGAACTATTGAGATGAACTTCTAGGATTTTTTCATGTGGTTCAATTTTGAGGGGATGAATTTTATATTGTTGAAGATGAAGGAAAAATCGCCACGGTTGGTGAGTTCTCATCAAATGCGAAGATGCTTGATTTCAATTTTTATGAGTGATTAATCTCAACCTTTTAAAGATTTTAGAATGTTCCTAAATAAACATGCATAAAAAGGATGAATTACTATTACAAGAGGCTATTTTGATTTAATTAAATCCCAAGATTAATTTCCCAAATCAGAATAATGCTTTACAAAGTTATTATTAATAAATTTGGTCCAGATTATTACAAATAATCTAACACAATAATTTCATAAAAATACGAATATAAAATTCATCCGAGATGTTATATTCATCTAGAGATAGCTTCTTATACAAATGCTTGATCCTATAATCTAGGAGTCAAGTCTTATCACTTAGTCTTCCTCATATCTCTCTCTTATCTCTAGAATCACTCTAACAACCCTTTATTCTCTCACACACCAAAATAGCTACGTGAGTTGTTCTCACAACTCACCCAAATACTAACTATAGTATTAATATGAGTTTATATAAACTCATTAATAATATTACAAAATATAAATAATGTTACACAATATATTTGTAACATTCACTCCCCTATTGTTAACATTATTAATTCCCAATATACACTCCCCTAATGTTGACATGGTAAAAAAACATTCACATGCTTATCTGCAGTATGCTCGCCCATGTGGCATGCCCAACTTGGCTCATGACCTTGATCAAAAGAAAGGCTCTCTCCTTCCATGGTTTTAAATAGGTTTACCACAAACCTTGACATGACAGGAACCCATCAACTGTCCACCTCATGTGGTTTTCTAGATCTCCCACAAACCTTTTCAAGATCCATGAATTGACTTACATTGGTGTTTCTGATCTTTTGCAATGCTCTGACATCAAGAGAAAATGTAGGAAATATTGCTTGTGCAGGAGCTTACTTATTACAATAGATGAACATGTATAAATTATCTGTTCTTATTTGCAGAAAATAAACACACAACTAAAATAAAATTCCACAACACCATTGTGCAGCCCCGTCGCTTGTGGCTGATGAAAGGTCGCTGATTGACCTCCTTCCTCCATTGCCTCCATCCTCCATGTAGATGATACTTAGTAAATAAAATATTCAGAATTATAATTGTTGTCATCATTCATTGGTTCTTCCTTATCATAATCTTTTTCTTCATCAACAGCCATGACATTCTCTTGTAGTTTCCCATCAAGTAGGTCTTGAGCTCTCAGTTTACTTTTACAACCATATGACCAGGTTGTTTACAATAGTAGTAGATAAATCACTTCTTTGAATCCTTGGAAGTTGATCCTTGCTTGGAAGAATATTTAAATCTTCTTTTAACAAATGATTTGTCATCTTTATTTTTTCCATACAACACACTTTCTTTTGGATCAATATTCTTATTTTCTTCATCTATCAATGAAGAAATTAGATCTTCTAGGCTAGGATTTATTTTGCTTAGTGTAAAAACCATGTTGGAATAATTGGCAGACATGCTATTTAGTAATACAAATTTTGCATCATCATCAGGCACATCTACTTTTATCCCTGCTAATTGATTTAAAATGGAGTGAAACTTACTTATGTGTTGCACCATGTTGTCACTTTCCTCCATCTTGAGTCCAAACAATTTTTATTTGAGAGATACTGCTGCGCTTCCTGTTTGGGATCCAAAAAGCTTGTTCAATGTAGTCCATATGACATTTAAACTTTTTGATAAGTCTATATGATGCAAGTAAGCATAAGATAATCCTAGGACAATAATTGTTATAGCTTTTCGATCCTTGCTTTCCCATTTGGTGGCTTCATCTGCATCAGTTGGTTTTGGTATTTTACCATCAACAATTTCCCACAATTCTTTGTTAATTAACAATAATTGGGTTCGAAATTTCCAGGTATGGAAATATTTACCTTCAAACTTTTCAATATGACTTAATTTTTCCATTATGGGTGTCAAACTTAGTCGAAAATGCACCCTTACAATAAACTAAAAAAATGAAAGTAAAATTTTATGAAATTTTAATTTCAATTGACAACAGAAAGTATATGATTAATGCAAAGAGCTCAAAAAAACACACATTAAAAAAACATCATCTTAATCTGAGTTACCAAAGAAAAATTTATGGCAACTACAAATTTTAAATCCAACATCTTTTTGGACCCCTTTCCAAAAATGGATTTTTTTTCAGAAATCCAAAAATGAAAAAATGGATAAGTACAATCAGTAACTCACGATTTATCGTTCATGCATACAAACAACTTCACCACTCAGGGAACTCGCTTTCCATGATTAGATGATTTGTCAGGGACCTCGCATCATAGATTTGGGCACGTCCATGTGTAAATTCAGGTGTACATGGGTGAAGTCCGAACAAAAAACATGGATGAATGGAAATGCACGAGTCTACACTTCAAAAACTCAATTACACAAAGATCAATGGAAATTTTTTTAGCCAAGTGCGTATACAGAATGAACATGAGCTTACATATAAAGATAACCTCTCAGTCATGCATGTAGTAACAAAGACTTGGATCCTTCACAAATATGTATGGAATGCTTGACTCTCATTGCTGGTCACAAGAACCCTAGTGCTTTGATACCAAATAATAAATTTGGTCCAGATTATTAGAAATAATCTAACACAATAATTTCATAAAAAAACATAGAATATAAAATTCATCCAGGTTGTTTTATTCATCTAGAGATAGCTTCTTATACAAATGCTTGATCCTGTAATCTAGAGTCAAGTCTTATCACTTAGTCTTCCTCATATCTCTCTCTTATCTCTAAAATCACTCTACAAGCCTCGTATTCTCTCACACACCAAAATAGCTACATGAGTTGTTCTCACAACTCACCCAAATACTAACTATTTTATTAATATGAGTTTATATAAAATTATTAATAATAACATTGCAATATATTAATAATGTTATACAATATATTTATAACATTGGTTATTGACCTAATAACTATCAAAACACAAATGAGAGATTGCACTTAGCTGATTTTGTGTGGATCTAGAAGATTCTCTAGAATTTAAATGTAGGAATAAGATGATATAGAACTAAAAATGCTTCATTGTAAGAATTGGCACTTGAGAGTGGAGTTGGTCAAACCCGTATAAATAGGTCAAAATCTTTCATACGGTTATGACCCTACTATACAGTCTTGGCCATGCTTGGATTCTGGGCTCAGTAAATTCTCTAGTGCTTCAACTTCCTAGAAACTATTTACATTGTATGCTCGTATTATTCTCTCACCTTTGGAATGGATTTGTAAACTATGCTCAAACCCTCAAACCCTCATAGGACAAGATGGACTTCCTACAAGACAAAGTTGATGAGACCAAACTAAGTCTCATCCATTACACAAAATAACATTATTCCTTATCTTATAAAGTGGATTTAGATGTATTCTTAAGAACTAGATAGATTATTTAAGATAAAATGTAGAATATATTTGATCTATCTTTGAAAAGTCCATTACAATTTGAATGTTTTCATTTCCTAATATTTCTTGTAAGTTGGAGTGTAGTATTGTGTATGAGCAGGTCATTTGATCTCTAGAATGTATTATAGAAAGTGCAAGACTCACATATCCAAGTGCAAGACACACATTATAGAGCACATGAATCACATAACTAAGAGCACATGACTCACATAGCTAAGAGCATAGGACTCACAAAGCTAGGAGTGCAAGACTTGCATAATCAATACATGACTTTCTTTAACTAAAATTACAGACCTCCAAATGAGAATATGAGAGAGGTTTTTGTTCCTTTTATTGTTAGGAGGAAAAACCTCTCTCCATTTTTACACAACAATAATGGTTACGAAGATATAAACATTTTAAGAAGAAATTTTTCAAGTGCATGACTCGTATAATCAACACAGGACTTGATCTAACTAAAATTTCATACATCCAAATGAGAATATGAGAGAGGTTTTTGTTACTCTTATTGTTAGGAGGAAAACCTATCTCTATTTTTACACAACAATAATGGTTACGAATATATAAACATTTTAAGGGGAGGTTTTCAAGTGTAAGACTCACACATGCAACAATGGATTTGCTCTAACTAAAATTTCAGATCTCCAAATGAGAAATTGAAAGAGGTTTTTATTCCTCTTATTTCTAGGAGGAAAAAACTCTCTCCATTTTTACACAACAACAATAATTGAGGAGATATCTTCATTTGAAGTTTCAACATAATAAGGTTGAAGGAAAGTAAATAAGATAAAAAAACATAGGTTTAGTAAAACTGCAATATCTCCCTCATTTCTCAATGAAAATAAGAATTTCAAAATGTTTTCAAAAACTTCCAATAAGGAACACAAAACAAGATATTCTTTAAATTGAATTCACAATAACGATTAGAAAATTAGGGATGAGAATATGGCAAGACAATTGTCATGTTGAAAGATTCAATCATGTAAGAGCAGACTTGGCAAATGTAAAGAAGTAGTTAAGTGCATGTGGAAGAGGTAGTTTAATCTAGAGTTGTAATATTTGATTAATTCTCTTCCACGTTTTTCTCCTTGTCAAGTGGAAGAAGTAGTTAAGTGCAAGTGAAAGAGGTAGTTCAATCTAGAGTTGTAATATTTGATTAAATCTCTTCCACATTTGTCTCCTTGTCAAGTGGAAGTAGTTAAATGCAAGTGAAATAAGTAGTTAAATCTGGATTTGTAGTGTTTGAATAAATTCATTCCACATTTATCTCATCATAAAGTAGAAGATGTAGTCAAGTCTTGCCCAATATTATAGGTAGGTAGTTCTATAATCTTGGAGTATTGGCCTTTAATGTCACTAAGTTTTAAAATTCAAATAAATGAATCATATATATATACACACACACACAACCTACTCACTATTCCAAGGGGAAATTGGGTCACTATTTTCTATCTACTACTTGGGAAAAAGGAACACTTGAGGATTGCATTTGGGTTGCATTATTCATCGTATAGAAAGGACAAATTCTGAATTCCATAATACATATCATCTTGGGGGTAAAGTAGTTGTATCCCACTATTTTAGTGTAACTTGCACAAGTGCAACCTAGCTTCAAGGGACATGATTCTATCATTCACACACACTAGAAGTACATTTAGTCTAAAATGTAGTACACCACTCAGTGATAATCACAATAAGGGGACTACTGAGGTCAATCTAACTCAAACATATGCATCTTTTATTTCATCTAATGTGTGTTTGAACCTTGTGAAGGTAGATAGGTTTTGTGTTGTAGGTAAAAGCATGACATGAGGACCCTAAAACAAAGTAGATTTGATATAGAGGAAAGTGAAGACAACACTATTTGATACTAAAGAACCAAATCTACACTCTTTACCAAGACACTAACACCCCGATCGTACACTAAGCACCCCAGAAATCTTGTCCAAAATCACACCCTACTTTCAAGCACACCTATAGATCATTGTCTCCTAGATGAAGCATACACAATTCAGATTAAGCCTATTCTACTATCACTTCAGCCCATATTTATTACAGACAACTATATATCAACTAATTCACTCTCATCTTATTGTTGCTTATACTTGCTCATTGATTTAATATAAATTGAATTAAATATAATTTCAAAGTAACTACTGTAATGAATGATATACAAATGATATAATACAAGAAAATGAACAAATAACAAGCAATTTTATAAAACCCTAAGCAAGTGAGAGAGATATATGACTTAGCTTTTTTTGTGAAACCTAGAGATGATCTAGGCAGGTAAACTACAGTAACAAACCGAGAAGAGTGTCGTTAATGCTCATTGGGGGTTCTAAAACCCATAAATGTGCAAGAAAAGAGGGGTTCTAAAACCCATAAATGTGCAAGAAAAGAGTGCTCATGAGAGGACAAGAACACCCAGGTGTTAGAGACTAATATGGGCACTAGTGTCCAGTGAGATGCTCAGGTCACATGCTTTACTGTGTAGGAGGAGCTTTGTTGTTAGTTTCCTTTTTCCACTATGATCTTGATCCAATGTTGAGGATTATACCTGTAACTTGAAAAACAATTATCTAACTGCATATGTCCACAAACCACATCAAATCTAATTAAAAATATGCACAATGTGGATTCGATCTGTCCTCGACGGCCACTCGAAGAGTGAACTCGAGTACCAAGCGTTGCACTACATTTCGTACTACATGAATTTTTGTGTGAAAGTGTGTGTAATGATGCCTTAGGATTCCCTTGTGTAAGTTACACAATAATAATAGGATAAATCTAGAATGTTCCAAAGGATGAAAATGTTTGCAATGGAATAGAATAGATTTCCTCTCTTATGTTGTGTATGCGGTAAGTGATGTAACCCTTATGCCTTGTATGGATGTGCTAGATGGATGCTTTGTAATGGTGCTATAGATAATGATGGTGCCTGGCCCTTTATTTGAGAGATATAAGTATGTATATATATGATTCCCTTATTTTAATTTCATAATTGACAACTAAGAGGTTGACCCAAAGTTGTAAATTATGACCCAAAAGTAAAAGAGATCCATAAGAGTGAGAAAAATATAGAAAGTTTCAAGAGCACCCAAGAGGGATAGGAGCACCTGAACGTTAGTGTCCTAATTAGGTGCTAGTTTATGAGGCCATAAAAGATTAATAAGTCAAGTTTTGGTAGGTTTGTAAGATGTGTAAGACCAAAAAGAAGAAAAGAGATAAATAAAAGAGGCCAAAAGGAGTTGTCAACCACTAGTTTTCTTTCTTATGAATCATGTATATATTAGTATGCTCTAGGACCTAGAAATGTACCCAAGTGCATGATTTTGTGCCTACATTTTCCCCACTTTATGTTGTTGAGTGAATAATCGATAGCATAAAGTAGATAGAAGATGCGTACCTTATAATCCTATAGAGAAGAGTGTTTCCAATAGCGTGCCGAGTGGACAAGTGAAGCGTGAAGTGATCATAATGTGAAGCGTGGAGACTAGGAAAGGGAAGTAGACCCTAGGGGTGAAGTGTATCTTTAATAGCATGTTGTTAGAACTTATGCTTGCTGATGTGAATTGATTCTTGTTGCGTATTAAGGACAAACCTATAAAATAAGAGAGAGAAAGTAGTCAAAGTTCCATATATGAAAAATCAAAGTAATGCATGTATAAGTAAAGAGTGTAAAAGTGTGTAAAAGGAAAGTGTACACCTGATATGTAAGAGAGTATGAGATAAAAAAATGTCATGTTTTCTGGATTTGAATGTTGATGGTGAGGTTTTTGGGTGATATCACTCAAAGAGTGAGATTTTTGGGTGATCTCACGGTGAGAGTGAGTTTTTTTGGGTGATCTCACGCAAAGGTGAGTTTTTTGGTGATCTCATATCAAAAGAAGAGTGTTAGGGAGAGAGGTCTAGATTTTCTCTCCTTCCATGATGCTTCCCGACTAAGCACCATTGAATATGGTACATCCTTGAGTTGTTCATGTTGTTCCTTTTTTTGTAATTGTAACTTAAATGTAATCGATATAATGAATTCGTAACTCGAGGTAAGTTCCTACTACCGGATAATTGATTTGAAAACTACCGTAAATTGTGTCAAACCGAGAAATTGACCATTTTTCTCCAAGGACACTAGCACCCATGGGGACACAAGCACCCATTACTACTATTTAGGACTGGGCACTAATGTATGCTATGTGTTTTGGACCCAAGTCTGATTATGGGCCAATCAGAATCGTGTGCATGTGTTGATTATGTATTGTGTTGATCTGTTCTAAAGCTCTAAGCTGTTATAGGGGTGATTTGTTCACCCAATATATGCCCCCCCTATTTGGGGTGCATGAAAAGGAGAGGACCTGAAGTTGATATGCATATTTGATATTGGATACCTATAGGGGGTAGGGGACGTGCACAATAAAACCAAGGCACATGCAAAAAGAGAGGTTAGTAACAAGTGTTAGTGAAAATGAGCTAGCATGCAATATAAGACAATAAAATAAGAAAATAGGAAGAAAATATGGACTGCAAAAAGAGGGTTTCATATATGGTACATTGTTCACAATGTCACAAGAAAATCAGGGGCAAGTGGCCATAAATAAACAATAATCAAGCAAGACATAAGGCATAACCCGCAAAACAATAACAAACAAAAAGTGATAGATAACCATGGTTTTATTGACCCAACAAGGAAAATGCTACACATGAAGAACCCATTAGCATGTTATAAATATAATTAGTATGTCAATTCATGTATATAGAAGAGAAAATAAGTGATTGTAAAGTAAATGATGTAACAATAGAACTGTGATGTGTAGAGTATGAGAGTAGCAAAGGTAGATGCCCTAGGAGCCTCGGTGGGACTGGTAAAGAGCTGTGTCGAGCATCATGTATCATGTATGAATCTGTGAAAGGCCTTGTATTCACCTCAAGATACCAAGTGAATGTACATGTGTATATAGAAAAATATAATGACATACTAAGAATCCAGCTAGCATAGTAAGTAAAGTGCAACATGTAAGTAATATAGGATAACAAGAGTAAATGCAACCAAGATATGTAAATGTTGTGTGAGTGTGATAGTGTGATATACAAGGTGTGAAGGTGATAAGAGCAACATTTCCCCCTAGTATATGTGTATGAGATGAGGTTCATTTAGAAATTCCCCTCAATAGTCAAGAATGAACCACAAAACAAGAGTGCATCATCGAAATGAATGTGTTGTGTGAGAGTAGACGCTAGAAAATATCTATCGTGAAGCACATAACATGAAGTGTGTATGATGTGAGGTTAATTTAAGGATTGGACCCTAAATATTCGAGTATGAACCGTGGAACTAGAGGGCGTCATCAGGTAATGAGGAGAAAGTATGTAAACCAATGACGTGGTGATGCTTGGAAAGATAATCATGAAGCATAGATCAAGAAAGAATAATAGATGTTATAAAATATGTATCATGAAGTATTGAGCTCAAAGTGTAGCAAGAGTAGATGATGTGTGGTTCATGGATGAAGTGTGCCCTCAATATTCAAGTGTGAACCGTAGCACTAGAGTGCGTCATTGGGAAATGAATGTAAAGTATCTTTAATAAAGATGTAGTGATGCTCGAAATATGTACATGAAGCATAAAGCTTTAGAGAGTAGCCGATGTGATAAGTGGGGTTTATGGAGGAATTTCAACCTCAAAATTTAAGTGTGAACCGTATCACTAGAGTGCATCATTGGGTAATGAATGTGTTGTGTGAGAGTAGATGCTAGAAAATATGTATTGTGAAGCGCAAAGAGTGAAATGTGTATGATGTGATGTTCATTTAAGGATTGAATCCTCAAAAATCAAGTATGAATAGTAGAGCTAGAGTGCATCATTGAGTAATGATGATATAATATGTGTAATAAAAGTGTAAGAATGCTTATAAAGATTAGACATGAGGCGCATAACGAGAAGTGTAGTAGTAGACACTAGAGACAACGATAGTGATAGAAACGGGGGAGAAAGTGTAATTCCCCTCAAGTATGTAAGGGATAGAATACTAACCAATGATAGTGAAGGGCGAGACACCCAACCTGATATTCGAGGAGACAAAGGCATGTGACAATGATCTAAGATCGATGGTGTAGGAGAGTAACTATGTGCATGTGAATGAGACCGATGTGGTGAAGGAGGTGGATAACACCTATGAGAAGGGGTTTCTGAGTAGGAGACTTAGGATGATGAGGTGGGATAATGGACTGATGAGGACGACAAGGTCATGATGTAGGTCATGTGTGAATAGGAGAGTTAGGTGTAGAAATAACTTTAGAATTAAGAGGCATATAAGGCGTAGATGTCATGATAGGTACAAAGATATCAGTAAGAGTGGGTTGAGGTAATGGTGTACGTGGTGGAATACATTTAATGGTGATAAATTATTTGTTATGAATGAACTTAAGACATAAGTGATGCATGGAAGGGATGGCCTAAGTAGCGCTAAGCCAAGGAAGACCTAAGAGCATGTCACAACCTACGATTTCGAGGTAACCAAAAATGGTGTAAAGATAGTAAAATAACCAACTGTGATGGGAATAATGACATGACCATAAGAATTAGGAATTAGAAATGTGATTAGAGAGGTGGGAAATTTGATAGATAAAATAAGTTCCACAGAGCATGCATTAGTAAGGGCCTATAGGTAAACCAAGGTATTGTTGGCGATATAAGTACCAATAAATGCATTAATATGAAATGAATAAAAAAATGTATTGTGATAATAATGATCCAAGAATGTGATGACTGGTAGTGGCACGTCACCAGTAGCAACAAGAAAGTCAAGAGATCTTGATGAAGGAGGCACGATATTTATGGTTTGCGTAAAGAGTCAATAGCTTAGCTATCATGCTTGGGAAATCGGTCGTTAAAGATTTTGAGCTTTTGATTATCATTGACCGGTTTGGAAGTAGATGGTTTAGGGAGCTTGATTACATTGTTATCAATAAGATCTTGAATAATATGTTTAAGTTTAAAGCAGTGATCATTAGAATGCCCAATGCATTGATGGTAGTCACAACATGCATTTTCATCGTAGTTATGACCACATGGGCGAGAAGGATCTAGATTGAGCGGTGGTGGAAGAGTAATAAGATTTCTTTTTATACGCTATGGTAATAGATACTAAGAGGTAGTTTAGTAAAAGTACACCTAGTGGGTTGCAATTGAAGCTTGACAGGTGTAGAAATAGTATTAACAATGGCCTTAGATTCAATGGGCTTAGGACATGGTTTGAAGGTAGATTTATCTTGAAACCTATTAGAGGATGAGGATGAAGTATCATAATATTTCAATTTTCCCATAGATAAAAGTTTGCCTTTGCATAATTTGAGTGTATGACACAATTGATCAAATGAGGGAGAAGTCTCAAAGATCTCACTCTCTTGAAGTGGAGGTAAGAGACTCTGAATAAAAATATCTTGCAATTCAGAGTCAGCTAGTATATTGCTCATCTTAGCAAGATTGTTCTTATAACGCAACACGTAGTCTATTAGACGTTCGTTGGGTGCTTGTTTTAGTAGAGCAATTTGTGTGTAAGATATCTTGGTACTGATATTGATAGAAAAATGTGTGAGGAAAGAATCGAATAATTATGTAAATAAGGTTACCAAATGAATTGGATCACAAAACCATCACATAACATAATCTTGTAAACTTTTGAGAAGTAATGTAAAGTCATCTGCATAGTCAAGACATGCCACATGAAAATATCAAAGATTCTCTTGAGGGTTGCCATGGCTATTGAATGTTGGAAGTTTTGGTGAAATGAAGTTAAAATTTAGTTGATTAATGAATATGGCAGTGTGAAAGGGATATGAAGGAGTAGTGAGGAATCTAGAGATGGAGAGGAATGTGAAGTAGCTTGCTGTAGTTAGCAGATTTGGATTTGTAGATCCTGGTATAAAGAAGATAGGTCTTAAGTTCCTGAAGAAGAGACTTGTAGTGTGTGAGAATTAATAGGTAGGGTGAAATGATTGGTAGGAGTAGGCATAGAAACAAGAACAATGGAGGTAGGTGGAAGAGTGGAATTAGGAGGTTGTGTCACAATAGGAATAGAAGTGGTAGTAGAGACTGAAGGGTTAAGCTCAACTAGATTAATGGCTTCCTCATGAGAAACGAATAATAAAAGATATAGGTCTTGAGGATGTTCATTAATATGGGCCTGGAGGTCATGAATATCTTTGTCGAGTAAAGGGTTCATAAGTCTTAGCCATGGGAGAAGAATCAAAAGAATGCCTAGATTCTAGGTAGGGTTTGAGCGAGTGGGTTCACCAACTGATTTGATATAAATTGAATTAAATCTAATTTCAGAGTAACTACTGTAATGAATGATATACAAATGATATAATATAATAAATGGACAAGCAATAAGAAAGCAATAATATAAAACCATAAGCAAGTGAGAGAGATAGATGACTTAGCTGATTTTGTGAAACCTAGAGATGATTTGGGTAGGTGAACTACTGAAACAGACTAAGAAGAGTTTTGTTAATGTTCACCGGAGGTTCTAAAACCAATAAATGTGTAGGATAGTAGTTCCCATGGGAGGATAGGAGCGCTCGCTCAGTACTAGTGACCGATCACGGGTGCTAGTGTCTAGTCAGATGCTCAAGTTTTGTGCTTTACTATGCAGGAGGAGCTTCACTGTTAGTTTCCTTTTGTTGCTCGATCTTGATCCAATGTCACCGATTATACCTGTAGCCTACAAAAAAATTGTCTAACTACACATGTCCACAAACCACATCAAATATAAGAAAAAAATGCATAATGTGGATTCAGATTGACCTTGATGGTCACCTGAAGAGTGAACTTAGTGCAGTGCTACACTACATTTCATACTCCATGTAGTTTTGTGTGAAAGTGTGTGTAATAATGCCTTAGGATGACCTTATGAAAGTTGCATAGTGATAGTGGGATAGATATAGAATATTATTGTTATCCAAAATCCACCCCCTGGGTAAATTTTGATAATATGCATCGAAATATTCAAGTCCCAGGACAAATAGATTGATTCAAGGTAAAAATCATGTTTCTAGGGTCCCCTCGATTTTTTCTAACTCCCTTGTCCAAGAAGAAAGGAGCAAGTTCTAAAAAAGGTGAAAAAGCTGCAAAAAACAAGCTTGGGCCAGAAAAATCATGAAAATTGGCTAAGTCCTAGTCCAGGCGGTCCTTGGGACAGTTGGGATGTCGGGTGTGAACCGGCCGAAAAGCCTCCAGGCCCAGGCAGCACTTGGGACAGTTGGGCCGTGGGGACGCGCAGGACGCGAAAGGGCGAACCGGCCGAAGGTAAAAGAAAAATCGACTAACTGTTGCGCATGTCAGGTTGGGACATCTGGGCCGAAAAGACGCAAAGGACGCAAAAAGGTGAAGCGGCCGCAAAGAGAGACAAAGAAGCCCATTTTGGGTGGTTCGGAAGAATTTGTCGAGACAGCACTGGGACAGTTGGAACATAAGTACGCGGCGGACGCGGAGAGCCCAAGGAGCCGAGAGCCAATCAAATAACGCCATGTGTCATCGACCGAAAGAGGGACATCGGAAATGATAATGCAAGCTTTGTGAATGGGTTTCAGTCCTTTGTTTGTATTATTTGCTTCATTTCAGATCCTAAATTATATCTTATCAGCCTGTGTATGTTTTATGCTGCAATCTTTGGTTTGTGTCTATTTACATGACAAAAATATTCACCACTCCTTTTTGGTGCATCACCATCTTTAGTTAGTTTCAATTTTTGCACTTCTATCCCTGTCTCCTTGCAATTTAGAGTAGGATTAGGATTTGAACCTCTGTAGTTGTGCAAATATAGATCTAAATCAGAGGAGTTTGAGGAACCAGCCTCTAATCTAGAGATTCCTCTCTCAGTTTCACAAGTCCCACACTTGGAGAGAGGTTTCCATGTTGTGCAATCACACTAGATGCCTGAAACATCAACCTAGAAGCCTGATGTGCGTCCAGGGGTGCTGTGATTTTGCCCTAACAGATTATAAATGATGCAAATGTGTGCAATAGAATATAACAAACTTCCCTCCTATGTTGTGTATACGAAGTGATGCAACCCTTTACCCTTGTATGGATGTGCTAGATGGATGCTTTGTAATTCTCTTATGCCTTTGGATGTAAGCTTAGGTGATAATAGATAATGCTAGTGCCCGATCCTTTATTTGAGAGCCATAACTATGTATATATATGACTCCTTATTTTAATTTCATAATTAACAACTAAGAGGTCAACCCAAAGTGTAAAAGATGACCCAAAAGTAAAAGAGACCCAAAAGTGTGAGAAAAGGATAGAAAGGGTCATGAGCACCCAAGAGGGACAAATTTGCACGGGTGCTAGTGTCCTAACTGGGTTCTAGTTTTGAGGCCATAAAAGATTAATAAGTTAAGTTCCAACAGAGTTGTAAAATGTGTAAGACTACAAACAAGACAAGAGATAAAGCAAAGAGGCCAAAAGGAGTTGTCAACCACTAGCTTTCTTGTTTAGGAATCATGTATATATTAGTATGCTCTAGGACCTAGAAATGTACCCAAGTGAGTGATTTTGCATCTACACTCCTCATTGCATGTTTGTATTAATGTATTTCTTATATTTCTAATTGATCATTGGTTCTCGATTAAGATTTAATTTATGTTAAATAATTTGGTGAACTTGACTCTTGCATGCTCTTTATCAGATCTATCCTTTTCCAAATTATCATGGATATAAGTTTTGGATGCTTTCTATTTTATGCCCATTATCCATAGTGGTTGATTTGGTCCTCCACAACATACTTTGAGCTCCTCCTACCTACTCGTAATCGTTACACACACTGATCCTCTCCTCAATTCTAATCTGGTACCCCTCAAAATAAAATCTTCGATAGCAAACATTATTATGATGAGGACAATAATGTTGATCATGATCAAATTGATGCTCAAACTAATTTTTGTTCCACATTGCATGAAAATCCCGAAAATGCGCTACATACTTTAGATGAATTTTTGGATCCCAAGCATGTTTGTGACAATGTTGCCCATGTCAAGTATGATCCGTACCTAAGGGCACACTACTATTTCCACTCCTTTTATTCCACTTTATTCTCCCCCGCCAATATGGGGTAATCCTCCATCCATTATCCTATTCCCACACATATCACTCACTTCTCTTCCCTTATCATTTATCATATCCAACCTAATTCGATTCAAGTACCCATGCCTTAGAGTCACTGTACTATGATTTACAGGGATCACATTTATATATTACAAGACACCTTTTATTCTTAATCTCCCTCTCTTTATTCTTCACTTCTTATACATATGCCTCTTGCACTAAAATTTTCTTCTTACCCACTTACCCCTAATTTTGTTTCACCCAAGTTCCCTCTTTACGATGGTCATGGAGATCCATAGGATCAAATTAGATCATTTCATGTTACATGTTTAGAATATGCTTATGATGATACCTTATTGACAAAATAGTTTCCTAGGAAGTTACATGAGTATGCTTCATGATGGTTATATGATTTACCTTTACATTATGTTAGATATTTCACTCCTCTAGAAAATATATTCTTAGCCCACTTTTTTATGAACATTGGAACTAAAATATCATATGCACAAATGGCTAAAATGAAACAAGGATATAATGAGCATCTTAGTGACTATGTTTTATGTTATAAGAATAATCTTACTAAAATAAACAATGTCTTGATTGAATCTTAATTACAAGATATATTTATCTAAATTCTCTTGCCTCCTTTACAAGAATGTGTGCTCTTTGATTCTTTTCGTTCTTTTGATCATTTATGTCATATTATTAAAGAATATGAAAACAAGTTACTTTCTATGGGAAAGCTTAAGTATGGTGATAATACTTCCTATCAATCTAGTAATAATTCCAAAGTAAATCTACCTCAAAGAGAAAATCTAATGAGATTAATCCTATTGTTAATGTTATATCTCAACCAAAAAATCTCCAAATACAACCTACATGATGCATATTTACTAGATTGTCATATCAACCTCACTTCTATTTTCATAAGCTCATTGAAAGCAATCTGATTTCTCTTCCATCCCCTCTTGAGATAGATCTTAATCATTCTCATGGTAAAATCTTGATGAAAACACATAGTGTGATTATCGTAGATGTAATGGACATTCCACTAATAGATGCTTTAAGCTTATGCATTTTTTTCAGGACTTGATTGATACTAATGAGCTCAAATTTCTGAACTCGATATTTCTAAATATACCAATGACAATGAAAAGCTCAAGATTTTCAATGATCCATTACCTAAACATGAAAAATTTACTCCTGAATATTATTCTAACCATGATTGTCATGTGGTTCTAGCTCCACCTCCATCATTTTTATTATCCTTTTGGGTTTCTTATTGGTACTACTAATATTCCTTCATTTGTTATTACTTTCACTGATGTGGATTTTCATGCTTCTTTTTCATCACATAGATTACACATTGATGCTTATGTTGGTATTCATGTTATTAAAAATGTTATGGTGCATCCTACTTTCAAGTGTAATGCATGTTCATTATATTTCCTACGAGCTATTGGATTTCCATTATCCCAGATGACACTTAGATCACCTACTTCTTATGGGCATGTGGTTCTCCCAATCACTTTGTTGGGCCTCTTAATATCTCTATGCCTTTATTTATTGGATATGAGGTTACACATTGTGACATGATCATAGGAATTCCTTGGATTAAGGATGCTAAATCCATCCCATCCATAGTTCATTTATGTCTTAAGTTTGTACATGAGCATCACATTGTCACTATTTTATGCATTGCACCATGGAACCCTTCATCTTTGGTACCTATCACCGCCACATATTCATTTTCTACTCTCTCTAGTGCAACTACTTTTACACCTCTTGTTAATGGTCCCATGGCTTTAACATATACTACTATGGTATCTAGATCACCTACCACTCTTAGTGTTAGTTCCACATCTTCACCTATATATCCGTCACTTGTGATTTCTTCTTCTAAACCACAACATATTTATCGGTTCCATAGTGCACCTCATTGGACTAGGTTCTAACATATGATACATGCTACACATGGTACATCTAGGCCCACTTCATGGTCTCATTCTCCACATGCATGACATGGCCCTACTCCACATGTCATGACATATGCAATTTCATATGACACTCGGTCTTTGTTTCATGTTCACATGCATTCCTCTCTCACATTAACAAATAGTGGGCCCTTTTCCTCTTTCCTCATTGGATAGATCTCTATGGAATTCACACTAGGGGGGCATCCGACTCCCCCTTGTTACTTGATGAAACACTCTTTTCTAGGTTCAAACATGATGTATTAAGGCTGCAATTACCTACATGAAACTCACTTTGCACACATACACACTAGGGGAAACCTTTCTTCCCTTCCTAGTCATATGATCTCATATTATAATAATACAAAAACATTCAAATATTTACAAAAATACAAAAACATTAGCTTAGATATTGGTTGGATGTATATTTTCTTGCTTATACTATTCCATGTTGCATTTTTCCTATCATGTTAGCTTGATTCATAGTATGTTCTATCCTTTTACATATACACATGCGCATTCACATGGTAATTTGAGGTGAATGTAGGATATATACAGGTTATCACATAATGCATGATGCTTGACACTATTCTTTACCAGTCCCATCAAGGCTCCTGAGGGGCCTCTACCTTTCCTACCCCTCTAAATTCAGTTGTTATCATTACTATATTTACTAGTGTCATTTTTATTTTATTCGAGACATATACATTTTGACATACTATGAATTTTCCTAACATGCTATTGGGTGATTCATATGTAGCATTTGTTTTGTAAGCTTACTTCTAACCGTGGTTATTTAATTATACTATTTGCTTTTGCCTTGTCTTCCATGTTTGTGAATTGTTTACCATCATTTAATACATGAAATTGAAGTCCTTGAGTGTTTTGTGACATCTTGAGAGGTGTCCCATGTTTTCCACTAGCTACTACATTCTTATCTTAATGTGTTATTGCATGTTTGACTTGCATCTTTTATACTCTTCTATGATTGTTTGTTACAATACTTCTTCCTAGTTTTATTTTTGTTTGTTTTGAATGCGCCATGGTTTTTGTCATGTATTGTTATGAAAAATTAAAATTTTGACCATGAAAATTAATCCCACACTTGAAAATTCCCCTCCTAGTCACTATAAACCTCTCCTCAGGGCTAGCCTATCCTCGGTTTCATCCTCATTCTACCCTAGACAAACATGTTAATTATTGCAGATCACAATCACCGAGAGGGGGAGGGGGTGGATAAATGAAAATCAAATTTTTGCATTCTTGATTAAATTTTATATTCTTTACCAATCTATATGTATGAGAAATAAACAACCAATCAAGTATTCAACATACACATAAACACTGAACACAAAGATTTACCATGGGAAAACCCTTTCGGAGAAAAACCCACCAAAATTGTTGCTTATATTACACAAATCAAGGACTCATAAGAATATAACACATATTACAAGATTTGTTTAGTGAGACACCGATCCCATAAGGAGCACCAACCCCTACACCTATGTTGATATTACACACAACAAAGGACTCAAGTGAATATTACGCATCACAAGAGATTTCTTTCTGTAGGCACCCACCTACAAGGAAGCTACAACTCCCTAAATGTGCTAAGCTATAACTTATACTTCTTTACATACAATGTTTGATCATGTAGTTACAATAATTACTTATTCAATGAATTATGATCACTTTCCTGGCTCAATCTGTGTTCTTTCTCTATCACACTCTTCTACTCTCTTTGGCTCATTCAATCCAATGCTGTTATGCTCTGCTTATTTGATCATGTTCTTCATTATTTGCTTGATCTCACCCTTCTCTCTTCTTCACCACTATAGCTCTTCTTAGCTTGATTGCATCATATTTTCTTCTCTCTACCTCTGTCGCTCTCTTGGCTCTAGTATCTTAGTTCTCTCTCATGAGCAACCACTTTTGAATTAACTTGGATTTTTATTTTATTACACAAATGACTAAAAATTTTCCTTTGAAATTTACATCGTGTACTCTTCCTGATCTATCGCCTATGAATCTGGATCATTAAATTTTTCAGCTGAGTCTAGGTTTTACTCTTTCTTTGTTTGGCTTCATTCCTCCTTCCATGCATCTGAAAAACTAATTTATTAATAGCCACTTCCAAAATTAGAAAACTTGCATTATTTATAATTTACATCATGAAATTAAAATGACAACCCATCTTCTTTGCATTATTTTAATTTTCCTTGAAATCGGGAATCTCCATCGAGCTTATAACCAAATTTCCTTATGGTTAACATGCATTAAATGTTGGTAGCTGGAATAGAGAATTTCATTGGTCTATGCAAAGTTCCAGTTGTACTTGCAGTTGTAATTCTCTGTCAATCAAATCTCCTTCAAAATTCTGAATGTAAATGTTCACTCTTTCAATTTGAACTCTAACTAATTGTCCTTGATCCAATCCAATTCACTTTGATCGTTTCATGAATTCCTTTGGTGTATTTGATCTTTTCCTTTATTTCACAGCTTCTTCTTTTGTCCTTCAACTTTTCCCTTCTTTATGCAACTTTTTAGTTATTTGCAAAATATGTATGCATTGTGTGGCTTTTTCAACTTCTTGTGGCTTCCTCCTTGTTTGTTACCTTTCATGATTTTCTCCTTTTCTAGTTCTTTGCGGATTTCCTTCATGTGGCAATCTTCAATACTTAATGATTTTTTTCTTCTCCGTGGATTTGCATTTTTCATTTATACGTAGTATTGTCCAAATCTTCATACTCACATATTTACCTTATGACCTTCTTCACTCTACGGCACTCACCTACCTTCAATGACTTCTTTTGGAGCTTTCCTTTAGTCTGCGGTTCCTTCCTTGAGCTTCTTTACTCCATGAATCTCTATGTACTTGCGGCTTACACCTTATATCTACAGCTTGCTCAAATGCTATCTAAGTCCTTTAGGACTTATCCTTGATCATCTCAAAGCTTCGTGGGTTGACACTACCAATCAACCTTCATCTTTTTCACATGCTCACTTTACCAATTGAATCCTTTTTCCATCAATGCAATTTGGATATCAACTCATCCATCTTGACATCAATGACAACACATATAACAATGAAAAATATTAAACAATATCCCCTTTTTCATTGATGGCAACACTCTAACATGTATAACCTTATAACATTTTGGTGGAAAAATGATTACATACGTGAATCGCCCTTCTCTTGCTCTTCTATATCCATGGACTGGTTTCTGGTTTCTTCATTTCTCCCCCTTTGACAACAATGACAAAGGGCCATCTATGCCACATATAACTGAATATACTTATAAGCTGGTTTCTTCATGTGCTTACCTCAAGAAGCTCCCCTAGGATTATGCTTCTTATCCATATATTCTGGTGTTTCCACGACAATACTTCCCCGAGATGATGCATACTTTGATAAATTTGAGCTAATATATTAGCTCCCCCTCACTTTGGCACTATTTTAGGAGTGGATAATACTTGAGAATGCTCCCTTCCTTCTTTACACACCCTCTAGTTGTTTTCGGGATCAAGAATAACCCCTAATTCATTCCTTAGGTGTTTAAATGTTCATCTTGCAAAGTGGCTTAGTTATTATGTTTGCAATTTCTTCTCTAGTGCTCACATATTCTATACTTGATCTTCTGTCATTTACTTGTTCCCTTAGGAAGTGATACCTTATAGGTATATGCTTGGTTTTTGAGTGCAACACATGATTCTACGAGACACTTATTGAGCTTGTGCTATCACACAATAAAGGAATTGGATTTTCGATTTTACCTTATAATCTTCCAATGTCTGCTTCATCCATAGAACTTGTGTACAACACATCATGTTACCTATATAATCTACTTCACATGTTGAGATATCCAATGATGATTGTTTCTTACTCAGCCATGATACTCAATAATTTCCAATGAAGAATTCTCCTTTGCTTGTACTCTTTCTGTCATCAACACTTCCTACCCAATCTACATCTGTATATGCTTTTATGTGAAGTCATTGATTTTTGGGGTACCAAATTCTATACTTAAGTGTTCCCATGAGATGCATAAGAATTCTCTTGACCTCCTTGAGGTGTGTTTCCCTTGGATGTTCTTGAAATCTTCCAATAAGACCTATTTCCTGCATAATATCAAGTCTTGATGCTATGGAGTAAAGTAGACTTCCTATCATGGATCTGTATTATTTTTGTCTACCTTAGGTGAGTCATCATCTCTACTCATCTTGCATCCAACTTCCATTGGTGTACCAATTGGTTTGCATTCTTCCATTCTAAATCTTTTCAACATCTCTTTGATGTACTTGGTTTGGGATATGAATATGCCATTGTTTGATTGATTGATTTGTAATCCCAGAAAGAATGAAAGATCTCTAAGCATTGACATCTTGAACTCTTCTTTCATCATGTCGAAAAATCATATGTCATCTTATCATGGTCTCTACAAAATATGATATCATCTACATACATAATGAAAATTAGCAAGTGGTCTCCTTCTTCCTTGATGTAGAGATTGTTGTCTACAACACCTTTTCTAAATCCTTGCTCAATGAGGTATGAATCTAATTTGTTGTACCAAGCTCTGGGAGATTGTTTTAATCCATATAAAGATTTCTTCAACCTGCACACATAGTCTTTATCTTTAGTTAGTGAAAATCCATCAGGTTGTTCAATGTATACCTCTTCATTCAAAAAACCATTTAGGAAGGCTAATTTCACATCCATCGAAATACTTTGATCTTCTTGTATTTTTGTGTAAGCTAAGAACAATCTTATTGCTTCCATTATTTCCACTGGTAAAATGTCTCATCAAAATATATTCCTTCCATTTACGTGTATCCTTTGCACACTAGCCTTTCCTTGTTCCGCGTCACTTCTCCTTTCTCATTCAATTTTTTTGAAAACCCAATTGGTTCCAATTACATTCTTGTTCAACGGCAGTGCAGGTAATAGTTCCCATGTCTCATTCTTTTCAATTTGATCCAACTCTTCATTCATGGTGTCTACCCAATTCTGATCTTTTCTTTCCTCTGCAACATTCTTGGGTTCTATCATAGACAAGAGAGTTATGTCTTCATGGTTTTTCTACTCTCTTAGTCTTATTCTTGTGAGAATACCACCATATTTGTTTCCATTGATTTGATTAGCAGGATGGTCCTTTTTGACTTGCTTGGAGGGTGCCTTCATGTCTGGTCTTTCTTCCTCTTCATCTGCTTCTTCACACGGAATTTCTAATTCTTCATAATATTATTATTCTTCGTGGATGCCATTAGGTTGAGTGCTGGTTTTGGCATATTGTTTCTCATCCACCTTCACATAGTGCTCTCAACAAAATTTTTTAACCACTTATTATATCACATGTAAGCCGTGCTAACCATTGAGTAACCAAGGAATATCCCTTCATCACATCTTGAGTCAAATTTTCCCAAGTTGTCCTCATCTCTTTTGATATAGCACTTGCTACCAAAGAATATTATGTGTTTCACATTTGCTGGTCTCTTCTTCCATAGTTCATAGGGAGTCTTGTCACTATTGATTCTCAGTTGAGATCTATTCAAAAGGTAGACCACGGTTTAAAATGCTTCACTTCAATACCTTTCTGAGAGTTTGGATTCATTTAGCATGGTTCTTTCCATCCCCTAAATAGTTTTATTTTTCCTTTCAACAACCCCATTTTGTTGAGGTGTCCTCGCGGCTGAGAATTGTCTCCTAATTCCATTTTCTTCACAAAATTCATCAAACTCATTTGACCAGAATTCTCTGCCTTTGTCTAATCTTATGTATTTTATTTTTCTGTTCTTATCATTCTCCACCAGTGCCTTGATCTTCTTGAATTTGTCTAAGGCTTTTGAATTTTTCTTCAAGCATGCTACCCATGTCATTCTAGTATAATCATCTATTAGAAGCATAAAGTATGACTCACCATTTATACCTTCAGTTCTAGTGGGTCCACAGAGATATGTATGAATCAACTCCAGTGGTATGGTTGTAGAATACTCCTTTGATTTAAACGATCTCCTTGTCTATTTTCTATGCAAACATGCCTTGCATAGAGTATCCATGGGTTTCACAATTTCTGGCATATGTGACACATCTCTTTGGACTTGATTTTACTGCATTTTCAAAATTCGCATTCCCTAATATTTTGTGCCATACATATGCCTCATCATTCAAAACTCACACTCATACATTCATCATTCAATCCTATCCCTCATGTGACATTCATAGTTTAGTGATATACACCATAGGCTACATAGTCAATTCCACTTACATCACCTAGTGGTATATGTTTTAGGATACATCAACACTCCTTCCCATCTTGTTATGATATATGATTAGGCAAAAATTAATGCACATCTCATTACTATGTCATATGTCATAAGTACACATTCACCATAGTGCGCTAAACACAACACATAGTTTGACGATTTCCCGATGACGCACTCGTTTACAATTCATTCTTGATGATGAGGGGCATAAAAAAATGAACCTCGTTACATACAAATCCATTCACTCAAGGGTCACACAGCTCCTATCATTCACTCTACATTCCATTCCTCCTCATCCACAAAATCTTTGCATATGATGGTTACTTTTACTCTTGCTCTCATTTATTTGTGCATGTTCATCTTATTACACATGCTAGATAATGAAATACAAGAAATATATCTAGCATGTGTAATAAGAAAAACATGTACAAATAAATGAGAGCAAGAGTAAAAGTAAACATGATATACAATATGTTATGGATGAGGTAGAGTGGAATGTAGAGTGAATGATAGGATCCACGTGCCTCGAGTAAATGGAGTTGTATGCAACAAGGTTTATTTGTTTATGCCCCTCAACAGCTTAAGAATGAACTATAAACGAGTGTATCATCGAGAAATGGTCAAAATATGTGTTGTGTGTAGAGCACTGCGGTGAATGTGTAGTGATGACATGCGACATAATAATGAGATGTACGTGACATTATAGCTTAAGCGTATATCATGACAAGATGAGGAGAAGGAGTGGTGATGTAGCCTAAAATGTATATGACTAAGTGATGCAAGTGGAAGTGACTATGTAGCCTATGACGTATATCACTAAACTAGGAATGTCACATGAGGGATAGGATTGAATGATGAATGTGTGAGTGTGATGAGGTCTATTTTTGATGTATACCCTCAATAGTCTAGTATGGACCGTGAGACTAGAGTGCATCATAGGGTAGTGAGTGCAGTGGGTATAAGTAGATGTGTAAGATGTGTAGTAGATGTAGTGATGAGACAATGTCATGTGGTGTGTAGAATGCACAATATGTAATGTAGAGTGTGTAGTGTCTATTGTGTAGTGTGTGGGGTTCATGTGTGTAGGAATCCCTCAACAGTCAAGTGTGAACTGAGGCACAAGAGTGTGTCATTGGGTAGTGAAGATGCTAGTATGAGTATGATGAGTAAGTGCGATATTGTAATTTGATGAAGATGTAATACACATGTTTTTGTTTAGAAGAGGGAGGGGGATGATAAGTGTCATGCCCCCAAGTATGTAAGTGATGGATATTTAGTCAAAATATGCTAAGTGGATCAATGTTTGTTCTCCCTCTCCATCATTGGACGTTGAAGTGAGAAATGGATAGGGTCCTTAAACCGCTGAGTCGAAAGATGTCAGTTAGAGTGTGTTTGTCTTGTGTGACGAGTGGTTTCTTATTGATTATAGATGACTTGAGAGGTGGAGGAGTTGCATTGATATTTAGAGGGGGTTGCTTAGTTTGGATCGGTAATACTGTAGGTGACTTAGTAGGAGGAAGTGTTGGACTAATTTGGAGAGGTGGTTGCTTGACTTGAGTAGATTGCATAGGTGGCACTTGAGTGATGGAAGAAGGAACAATAGAAGTGATGGTGTGATGCTCATAGACATAGACGAATTAGATTTAGGAACCCACTAAGATGTAGCATTTGTAGATGGGCATGCAACAAAATGTTGTGCAATGAATGAGATAAATCCTTGATGCTCAAGATGTTTGATTCTTTGTTGTAAATTGTTATTGTCTTTATCGCTATGGCCATTAATTTGATGATAATTGCAATACTAACGACCTTGATATTTTTAAAGCCGCTAAGGAGGATAATATTGAGTAGGCGGAAAAGTGATCAATTGATGACTAAAGAGCTTAGTAAGAATGTCATGTTGCTTAGTATTGCGATCAAATATGAGAAGCTCTGTGATGGTATGACTTGAGGATTATTGATATGAACACATGTAGTGGACATGGAATGAGGATGAGATGGAGAGGGAGAACAAACATGAGCCTAAGAAGTGTCCTTAAGATGTTGGATTTCAGATTTGAGAGATGTAATCATGGATTCCATAACCTTAAATTTGTCTTGAAACAAAGAATGTAAAGCTTAAACCGAGTCCAAAATAGATTAATTAGATGGAGAATCACGAGGGTTAGGTTCACAAATAGATGATTGAAAATAAGGATTATTTTGTATGGCGGGGTATCTTTAGGAAGATACATGGTGTCTAGGGATTTTTACATAACAACCTGGTAATTAGGATGCATCTTAAGTAAATCAGACAAATAAATTTGACCCATAATAGAGGGAAAATTAGGATCTTAAGTGTGAAGATTGAGTTCGGGTTCACCAAAATGATTAAAATAAAATGGAATAATATTCTAGCCTAATCTAATGTTATAAAAGTAGTAAATAAATAAATTAATGCAATTTGAAAACTACCAAAGAAAGCTAATCAAGTAGAATATGAAACCCTAATGTGAAAATAGGGTTAGAAAGGCCTTAGTTGATTTACGAGATGATGCGAGACTATGTCGTAATGGAAATCGACTAGACATGAGGAAGAAACTATTGCATAGGGACTCAAGAAAATGTAGATTAGAGTTATCTTGCCAGTTGGGGTGCCTAGAGAAGGATAGAAGCACAGGGCACCTGGTATGAGATCTTGGCACCATGTTATGCAAAAATGACCAAGGAGCTCCTCGAGGTGTCACTAAATGCTTGCCTATTTTCTCTTCTTGTCACGTGAATGTTGTTGTGTGATCACCAAAGCACTTTGGTTAACCCGCATAGAAGAATCACCTATAAAACCCTAAAAAATAAAGATGCATATGAAGGAGTCGATCTGTCCTCAAATTTCCACAATGGTGGAATTACTAATTGAGTGCTTCACTACATCTCATACCTAATGTAGTTCTAGGTGTGTGTGTGTGTGGAAATTTTTCCCTAGGTGCTTTTGTACCAGTTGCACTTTGTGAGTAGCGAGCAATAACTAGATGTAGAATGTAAGTAAATGGTGTATGGAATAGAATAAAATCCCCTGTTATGAAGTGTGATGTAGATGAACTGGCCTTTGTCCCTTGTGATGGAACTAGATGGATGTAAATGGAGTAGTATAATTCTTTGATGGATGCAACCTTAGGTGGTGATACTACTACTTAGTTTCTTGGTCCCTCATTATGGTCTCATAAATTTATATTTTTATGGTTCTTTTGCTTTAATTTTGTAATTAACCTCAAAAAGGCCAACCACCAAAAATATAAAAATCTCAAATGACTAGAAAGTTCCCAAAAAGTGAGAGGAAAGTGCAAATAGGATCATGACGCCCGAGAGGGGATTAGGGTTCTTGGGGCGCCGTGGTCATGGCCGAGTGCCCCGGTCCAAGAATAGGGAAAAAATGGTATAAAAATATAGACTGGGAAAGTACGGGTGCAAGATCAAAAGTAGAAATAGATAACAAATACAAGATGGCCAAAAACATGTGTTAATTAACACTCTTTTTCACTCAAGAACCATATGAATGGTAGTATGAAATTGGGACTAAATAATTACCCAAATTTTTTGATTTAGTGTCTACAGATCCATGATGGTGATATGTACCTTAATATGCCTATGAGGAGAACTATAAATTGTATAACATTGAGAATAATGGAACATATCAGATGTTCACAATAGACTAGAAGAATGGGAACTCCTAGAAGACCAATGAGAAGTGATAGTGTGAGCCATAAAGCTAGAAGATCTAAGTAAAATAGTATGAGGATACGAACACCTAAAGAGAATTTGTGTAGAGGAAGGCCTAGGGGGATACCTAGAGGCCCTAAAACTATGTGATGTAACATGTGAAACCAAAGTCCCATCAATAGACTTAGAATGATATGAATATGTGTTTTCCATCAAAGGCCTAGTATGAGACTTAGGAGGACTAGTTCTATGTGAAGTAGTGCATGAAACAATAGGCATATGCATAGATGCACTAGGTAGTAGGATGAAAATGTAGATGCGTGGGGCACACGATGAGAGAAATCTATAAAGGGAACACCTTGGATAGAGAAAACTTGATGATGGATAATAAACTTGATGCATTGATGAAAAATAAATGAGACAACCCTAAGAACACGTAGTAAAGGGATACCTAAATGCAATACTCTAGTAGTCATAGATTTAGAAACTAAGAATGAAGTATGTATAGTGGTGGATCTAATAGTGATTGGTAGTGTAATGCATCAAAAATTTGGATATGAATCAAACACAATATTATTAAAATAAATACCAAGAGACGGAAGTAAGGGCCATGCACAAACGTTATCTTCTAAGATGTCGATGGGTTCTCCTCACAAGAATCAAGTTGTGAAATTTAATTATTTATCATTTCACACTGGCATTCATTTTGTATAACCAAAAAGTAGACAAAATATAAGCTCTAGATGTGAATACATTCTTTCTCACCAAGGAGTGAGAATCGAGACAACTCATCTCAAATATCAATGGGAAAAAACTATCCCAATGGGATCTTTCTTTCTTAATCTCAAAATTTTTCATCTTCAACTTAGAATAGTGGTGAGGCAAAATTATATAGAGAGAATATCTCAAGAAATAGTTTCTTCCCTTTTTAGATGATATTCTTCACTCATCTATCATTGTCTCTCCCCTGCATAGTGTTCCCTTAAGATCTCTTGATCACTTGGGGATCAAAGCTACTGATAATAAATATATCTTCTTCCAAAGGAAGTAGTGTTGCATTGGACTCCAGGAATGACTACACATAAGGAGTCAAGGTTCTCACATACTCCTCAAGTTATTCTGAAGTCTTCTTATTCTCTTTATTTCTCGTGAGAAATCGAGCTATGGAATATTTTTATAAATGCACATATCCTTCCCATGTGGTCTACCAGAAGGGAATACTATTCATCTCATAATCATATGATGTCTTCTCTCTCATGGGTTTAATCACTTTAGGACATGCAACTTCCACATACTAAGATCCATAAGCCTTAGTGAAGAATCAAGAAGTTGTTTGACATTTCTTGGTGCGATTAGTTTTTATATAAATTGAGATGGCCTCAAAATTAGGTGTTGTTTCCTATTACACCATTATTTATTCTCCTCCAAGTAATTGTTGGACCCATGGGAAAGTATGAGTTGGTGTAGGCATAATATTGGGCATGTAGGAACTCTTAAGTTCTTGATATGCAAGTAAAGCTTCACCAAGATGAGATGACTCGATGCCTTTGGGGAAACACTTGGATCTTGAGAATGACTAGGAGATTGAGATGGGTCAATTTATCTCGGCTCAAGTTTATCAATATAATTCCTTTTGAATTTTTTCTTTTTATGAAGCCTCTTAGGTGGAGTAATTTCGAGAGAACTTTGTATCCACAAAATTCCTTGTAGAAGAACCTTCTAAATGAGAAGACTCTATGATCTTATAGGACACCTTGAGAGGATAGGTGAGAGAAACTTATTTGGATGGATCTGATAGACCACCCGATTCAATAAATAAGGACATCTTCATATTAAACCAATATTGTGATCTTTGAATCACGAGCACGCTTCTTTCTTTGATATCTTTAGAATATTAGATGTTCTATGGAGTGGGAGGAAGGTAAGATGACTAAAATTCTTGATACTTAGATTCAAATAGATCTAATCCATCATCATTTATAACTTCTACAAACCATTCAAATTTGAAATCCCTCATTTGATTTACAATCATGTTTACATAGTTATGCATTCTAACCTCAAAATTATTAGTGCAATTTTCCTAATAGTCTTCAATCTATGGATTGTGTTGTAAACTCAAAAAATGGAAAGTATCACGATTCTTCATACTATCAAAGTTTGACCGAGATACGTATGAATACAGATCAAGGATACAAAGGATACTTAAATGTTTACTACATCCATTTTAATCTTACATGAATAGATGCCTAGGAAAATAGGAAAAGATACACCCTTCTTCTTTACACTTTTACACTTGGTGTGAATGTGAGAAAACTACCTGCACAACTCAATCATGATGATCTTGTCACTTGGGTACCTTGGTAACCCGCGAGGTGAAAGATAAAATCATATGACACTGATATAGTGAATGTGGGGAACTACATGAATTAAATTCCATATATTTAAATTAACCTTGGTGTTTGAAGTCAAATTCTTTGCTCGGGATTACCTTCGAGTAACCTTATGATATACATGGTGAATGCATCATTCACCCTTGAAGAAGTGAGAGTTTATCTCCTAATTTGTAAGTTGCGAATATTTCTCATATGATAGATAATTTTATGGAACATTTGGTGTAGAAGAGATACCTTGGAAAGGCATCGTGTATGTGAGAGAATACACTAGATAAGAAGTCATTGTGAACTTCTTAGATGTAGGAAACTATAAAAACGCATGTGAATGTTTTAATAATAATATACCCCAATCAATCATCTAATTTCCTATTGTGACCACTAGGATGAATTGATCCATCCAATCTTGGAGGTATTTTTTAGTCTCTTCTCCCATCACCATGTTTAGAAATACTTTTGCATTTGAGTATGCCTCATAGAATTCACCTCAAGACCATTTTTTGGGAATAAACGAGGATTCCTTCCTATTTGAGCCATGATCCAACTGCTAAACTTTACACTTATAAATATGTTCTTACCAATTATTGAGAGGATAATTCATGAGTGATGATCACCATATTGTTACTAGTGGGAATGTGCAGGCATTGAAAGATACCATTTTGAGTGAGAACCACCATTAGTTAATTAACATATGTTTGAAATGTCCTTGAATTTGGGTCATAATGTTGGGAAAAATCTAGGACAAGATTTGTTCTTTGAATGAACAATGGATGTTTTCTAGATTTGAATAGCCCACTTGAGAATATATTTTTCTCCAAAGCTTCATTGGGTTCTCTCAGCATCCTTGTTTTTAGGTCCTCTAGATCTATGTTTGTCACGAAAATGTGACCTACATTAAGATACTTGTTTAATGGTGAAATTTTCTCTAAAATTAAGCATTTTATCTTTATGGTGATGAAATGTAGTGAAATGGACGAGAGATGGATTGATAAGAACAATTTGACTAAAATACTAACACTTACAATTTTTAGTAGGTCTCACCTGGATGTTGTAGACACACAATCACACATTTGAGTACATTTCTAGGTCCTTATCTTATATCTTTTCATATGATTCCTAAGTGAGAAAACTAGTAATTTACATTTATCTTTGGCCTCTTTTATGTCTTTCTTGCTTTATCTTTGGTCTTACACACTCCATAGCCCACCCATCTTCATTGCTTTATTGACTCTAGACACTAGCACCCATATAGGATGCAGATGCTTAGGTGCCCTCATCCCCTATTGGAATCCCGACCTCTTTGTATCTTAGTCACCCCTTTTGGATGTATTTTATATTTTGGGTATCTTATTTTATTATGGCTCGACATTTAAGTTGTCGATTCACGAAATTCAAAAAAGGGAATCATATAAATACAAAGCTATATGACCATAATAAAGGACCAAGCTCTAAACATCTATTATCACCACGTAAGGTTACATCCAAACACATTCTAAGAGCATCAAAGCATCCATCTAGCACTCACTCAAGGGAGAAGGGAATGTATTTTCTACATACATGCATAGGAGGGAAGTTCATCTTTCCATCTACACATCTATTTACATTACTACATCTAGCTATCGCTTACTATCAAGTGCATCTTGCACAAGAGATTCCTAGGGAATGATTATACACACATGCACAAGAACTACATGAAGTTTGAGATGTAGTGTAGTGCTTGGTCGTAAGTTCACGCAGTTGGGTGACCGTTGTGGTTAGTCCGACTTCCCATATTCATCTTTATTTTTAATATTTTATGTGTTTTGGGGTTTTACAGGATATCATTTATTTTTTAGGTTACAGTGAACTTGGCGATCATCCAACAACATACAGTGACCAAAAGTGAAGGTTAATGACACCTATGCGACACAAAAAAACTAGTTTCTGAGCTCCTGCATGGTCACATGCACCCAATAGAGGTATCTAACACCTAGGCTCCCTAGTCCTTTTCTAGGCACCCTAGGCTAGGATCATCCAGTTCTTCTAGGATTTTCTGTGTGATTGCGACAATCTACTCCTTGTGTCCATCATTCTTCCAAATCTATAATTCTTCAAGATCATGTGTAAAATCAACGAAGTCTTTTACTCTCTCTCTCTTTGTACCTAGGGTTTCATATTTCTTTAGTTTATTACTTGTGTCAGATTTATACTTTAGCATTTATTTATCATACGTGACTCTGTAATTAGGATTTTTCAAATTCTATATTTGTTAAATCATTTGGTGAACCCGTATCATTCGAACACTTTGGGATATTCATTTCTCTATCCAATCTTCTTTTATATATCTTAAAGCTCTTCAAGTTCCTTGTATCGATCACTTCAAATGCACCCACCTTGTAAAGATTCTCTCCAAAAATCCGTACACACACTATCTCTTCAATCTTGATACACCACCTTCAAAAATAAGATTCCTCTTCATTCATCTCTCTAATGACCCTAGTGACCCAAATATGACACCCCATCAATCTATTTGTAAATCAATTCAATACTTACATAATTTATTCTAAGACAAATTTCAAGCTATGGAAACTATTATTTGTTCAAATGTGCACCCACATGTCGATCTAGAAGAACTAAGATGCTTGAGACAACAATGGAACCGTCTCCAAGTTGTGGAACCTTGTGTGCTTGAGATGGATTTGTAGAGAAGGCCAGTTCCTCTATCTATTTCTACTGCACTCGCTACTGCTACTCCTAATGTTGGAAGGGAAAACTAAGCTTAAAATGCCAAGGGACTAGGGATAGAAGGATAAAAGAATGGAAAACTAATCTAAGGAAGGTGATAGAACCAAAAAAGAGGGATGAACACCATCCATTCTGAGAAAAAATGAAAGGAAAAGGCGTGAAATAAGGCTAGGCATGCATAACACAACTAAAATGTATTTACCATATCAATTTCATGGAACATAACTAAAAATGGAGTTATAAGGGACGTAGTATAACACATCAAGCACAAAATGTAAAAGAAAGGCAAGAATAATGAATACCTACATGCTTAGGACAAAGAATAGTCACAAAATGATGCTTCCATTATTTCCAGAGATGCACATAACTGTTACAATGGTGAAAGAGGCCGATATCCACCTGCATGAGCCACATCTAAAGGTATGTTACTCAAAATATAGAAATATGAAGTCCCTTACAAAATGCGTAAGGATCCAAAATTTCCAACATTAACAATGAGTCCAACTCTTACATTTATAGATGAATCGATGGAAGAAAAGAAGAGAAGGAGGAAACTCCGAATTTGAAATACAACCACCAACAACAAGTATTCAATTACCGCAAAATTCACCTACAAATCTATCAAATGTATTTCTCCATATCTCTGTCTGCATGTTGAGAAGGAAGGAAAGCAAATTAGATCAAATTGAGTGGTTGGAGCAATCAGATTTTCTCATCAATGCCTAGATTGAGGTTTTTCCATTTCTTACCTACCGATCTACCAAGAATTTGAATTTGAATATATAACATTGTAGCCTACATCAGCGACTATCGATTGAGACTAGGCGCATGTAGATCGAGCTCTATATCAAAATATATGGCTATCAAAAAGATTGTTAGAGCTATTTTCACACACAAGAATGACACTTGCACGCACTAATTGGTCGAGAAGATGGCCATATGTGCACATGTTTTATTATTTTCTACGATGTGTCACTCATTGATTTGTTGGAAATATTTGGAGCCCTCGTTGCACGCTTTGATTGGTTGTGTGTAGCACACTTAAGCATGTCAGAGAATGATGTGGCATAGAATGTTACGAGGAGGGCATAAAAGTATGCGTGTAGAAGAATGAGGAACAAAAGAAAGATAGAAGGAATGCACACATAATTTTAATGTGCGTGGAGGAAATGGGGAAAATTGGTGAGTGGGAAATGTATGGTCAAGGTGTAATTATTACAAAGTAATGTACGTGGCACATGAGAGGGCCATGGAATGAGCTGATTGAAGTAAGTACAAGGCACACACGTAGGATGAATAACTTCTAGGAAGAAGGTGAATACACAAAAGACGCATGCAGGGGAAGAGTGGAACAAAGAGGAAATGGAAAATGGAAAGGGGATAAGGAGAAGCACGCAAGGGCGCATGATGAAACAACGACCAAATGAATATGCCAAGGAGATAAATGAGGTGCGCTCAACTTGTAATGAATATTTCAGAGCCGAGAATATGTATGTAAGTTTGTCCGGATAACTAGGAGAGTTATTTATATAAATATTTTGGTGACTTTTGGGGCCATCTTCCTATTATATGAAGAAAATAAATAGCTTTGAGCATCCATTGGGCAAGGAGTCTACTATGTAATCATGAAATTCTGATTTACAACTTTGAAGAACCCTAAAGTCACTTGAAGGATCATTTCTTGAATTTATTCCAAACCTTGCAAAATACTCGAAAGAAGACCAACATTCTCGGAAGCAAAAGAAGAACACGCACAAGAAGCACACGAGGAAAATGAACTATGTACAAACAAATAATGTGCACACAATGCACTTGGAGGAATTAAAACTACTCTAATATATACAAAATGATGCAGAAAACTTAATGGAAGGGTTTGAGATAGATCCCATTTACTAGGATTTGTAGTGTGCCTCCATCAAGATGAGTTAACTTGAAAGAGTTAGCCTCCTTGCATGAACTGATGATATATGAGCCACTCCAAAGTACATTAAAATTTGAATGACAACCTAGTTTAGCTTTGTCAGCATCTCATTTTAAGACCAAGTCCCCAACTTTGAAAGCTTGAGGCCTAGCTTTTCCGCCAAACCATTTATTTGTTGCTTCATTGATGCTATTCTAGATTGATCATGGTGGAGTTCCTTAATTCTTCAAGTCTAACCAGCTCGACATTCGATTTCGCTCTGGTCTACACCTTTAATCTCCAAACATTGTTGGCAAGTGCCAATGAGTTCAACTCAAACATAAAATGAATAGTATCCTCCTTGGCATAGACAATCTTGTGAGGAGAAGTTCTTATTATTTTTTTAATTGTGATTCTATCTGTCCAAAGCATGCGCAAGACCTTTGTATGCCATTGTCTTTGGCTGATGTTCATTGTGTGCTTCATGATCCTGATTAGGTTCTTGTTTGTTGAATCTTCCAGACCATTTCCTTGAGGATAATAGTTGGAATAAGTCTTCAGATAGATTTCTAGATTTAGAGCCCAATCAGTAATTTTAGTGCCAAGGAAGGCTTTTGCATTATCAGAGATAATGGTTTAAGGAATGCCAAACCTTGTCATGATACCTTCGAGAAAGTCAAGGATGACTAACTTAGTTGATTCCTTGAGCACAAAATATTCTATCCATTTGGTGAAGTAGTATGTAGCTGTCAACACCCACTTGTGTCTAGTTCTTGAAGGTGGATTGATATTGCTATGAAATTGAGACCCCATGGCACAAAAGGCTGATCCACTTGGATTGGTCAAAGGGGAAGCATTGTCAATTTATTCTTTCCTGCAAAGAAAACACATTATTTGCATTTTGTGACCCATTTGTGTGTATCTACAAAAAAAGTAGGCCAAAAGATACCTACCATTATGATCTTCATTCTTTGTAGTTTTAGCAGATAAGTTTCCACCGTAAAATCCATCGTGAAATTGTGCTAACACTTTTTCAGTTCCGTGATCTGTTGATACACCTTAACAACACACCATCAAGATTCTTCATGAAGAGAAGTCCATCGATCAAAACATAAGGAATAGATTGTAACCGTAGATGTCTTCTCATTGCCTTGTTTAAAATAGAAATGTATATGCCCTTAGAAAGGAAAGTGATCATGTCTTTCATCCAAATGTGTAATCCAAGATTTGTATTCTATTTAAGTTCTAAGCATTGGATATCCTCATCTAGAAAAAGGAATCCTCAAGTTCATTCTGTGCATCCTCAACAAGCTACTTGTAGAGCACACTACCTCTTACTAGCTTGGTGGCTTTGATGGTCACATTGTACTCCATTATCTTGGTCACCCATCGTACTCTCTTCTTGCTGATTTCTACTCCCATAATGAAGTCTCTAACAGAAGAGTGGGAGACTAACACCTTGATATGATTTGTAGTGAGCATACTCTTGAATTTATAAAGTGTGCACATGATGGAATAGACTTATTTCTCTATGTGACTATATATTAACTCATAATCCTTCGCTTTCTAGCTAAAGAAAGCCAATGGCTGCTCCATCCCCTACTCATTTTCTTGTGTTAGGATAGCATTAACACTTGCATTAGAGCCATAAGCTTATAGGATGAAATCCTTTGAATAACTTAGGTTAATGAGTGTTGGTGTACAAGTAAGTTCTTGCTTGATCTTGTCAAAGATTTCTTTTCCTTTTGTTGTCCATCCGAATGCTATGTCCTTTTTGAGAATGAGGGTGATTGACCTTACCAGTCCTACAAAGTTAGGAATAAAGCGCTTAACAAAATCCATTTTTTCCAAGGAAGGAATGCAAATATTTCTTATGCACTAGCAGAGAGAGGACCACAATGGTTGATACGTGTGTTGGTACCCAAATTGATTCTCCCTTGGGTGCTGAGTAGCATCACAGATTCAACAAGATGCTTTGAGATAGAAAATCATAATATAATTCATTTTATATATGGGGAGGGGATTTAAATGACTCTTTGTCGCTCAGGTGTTGGAGAAATGGATAGCACCGTACTAAAGGATTTGATCTATCCTTACCACTTTAGGTTATGCCTTCAACTAGGGTGAGAGGACCCGTTCTGTAACCTATATTGATGAAGGATATCAATAGATCCTTCTTTGCACAACTTTGAGGAAAACCTTGAGAAAATATGATCAATACAACACAATCTAACTCTCATGAGTTGTCACTCTAGATAATGGAGATATTTTCTAGACAAGGTTTAGGTTACTAAAGACAATAATTGAAGCTTGATTGTTTCTGCATACTTTGGCAATGGAATTTGTTCATTTGTGGATACACAATACAAACATGGGTAGTTCATGTAGGATTCATTGTTTGAGAATTTTTTGGTGGGAAGTTAAGCAAGATAAAGTTGATTATACCAGATCTTTGAGAACCTTTAACATAAATTGGGAACTCACAGAATAGAATGCTTCAAAATAGCCAAAATATTCCTTCAACTAGAAGATGTGAATCAATGGAATCCCAGAGATGCACGGTTTCACACATTCTTCAAGAATTCAACACAAAGGCTCATGTTAAAGACTCAATTAAATGTTAGAAATCCTTGGTTCGTCATGCCTAAGATACACTCATAGACTTACAAATAATCTTTGTCAACATAGTGAAATTAAAGTGATTTTAAATTGTTTATTTCATTACTAGATGAAAGCTCTTCTCATAATGAAATTGTAAATGCCACAATACTAACACATGGATGAGATCTTGTGTGAAAGAGAGATTTTAACATAATATTGCAACAAGAACAAGAAAAACTATTTGAAAACATTCTAAAATAAAAGCAGACACAATTATGCTCATGATCAACAAAAATTAATTCGAGGCTCATTAGATTTATCAGTGGGGAAAGTTTCATTTACAATCTCAGAGCTTGTCAATGGCTATACACTTGTAACCATCTTAACATGATTAAATCTAAAAACATAGGAAATTAACGAGCTGCTAGGTGTATAGAAGATAAGCTTTTTCAATTACTTCCACCAGTTGTTTTTAACTAGGGCATCCAATGTTGCTTCTAGAAATATTTGGAGCATTCCCTCGATCTCAAAACATGATGCACACAAAAAGAGGAAGAATGCGCGTAAGCCTGTTGATCATCCTTTGCACCTGCAACTTCCTTCTCTTCATCCTTTTCCTCTGCATCTTGCTCTGCTTCATCCTGGTGGTTTTCTACAAGTGCCCAAGTAATTCTAATTCAAAACAACAACTTTTACACTTCTCGGGTTCACAAATTGAGCTCCACAACAATTCCGATTGCACTTCACTGATAAAAATGACAAGATACCATGAAATTAACAATAAAAGATGAAATGTATTTGAATCTCTTGAGGTCCTGGAGCCTTAATGGCGATAGAAATAAATGCCTTATATCATATTCGTTAACTCTGTCTTTCACAAATTCAAAATTGAGCCGTCCACATGGAAAAGACTGAGTTGAAGTGGGCCTAGGGGTGCTTTTCACATTTTGTATCACTTAAATAAATTGTGCATTTTTGGAAAATTTGTCCCACCCATCCGCTTTTGATAAAGGCTTTACACATGGCTTTCCTGGATGACAACAGGGTCGCGGATCACATTATAACTTTACTCCTTTTCACAAAAGCCAAAATTCCCAAAGTGCTCTGGCAACCCGCCTCCCCTCTTTTGAATTTTCAATGCTGACTCAAACATGTGACATTATTTGGTCCCCAATGGAATCATGGCTCATTTTATAACTTTTCTCCTTTTCACAAAATAAAGCCGAGAATCTCAAAATTCCCTAGCTGACCCGCCTCCCTGCTTTCAATATAGGTTTAACACGTGGCTTTCCTAGGGTGATGGTGGAGTCACGACTTATTTTTACACCTTTTTACCTTTTCAAAACAAAGCTGAAAATTCCAGAATACCTCCGGCGACCTGTCTTTCCATCTTTGATGTAAACTCAACATGTGGCTTTATCTAGGCACTTGCATGGGTTACACTTCACTTTATGATTTACTCCTTTTTCAAAACAAGACTAAAAGTTCTAAAGTCCTCTGATATCCCACCTCCCCACTTTTAACTTAAAAAGTGGCCATGTGTCCATTTGCGGGCACTAGGCATTCATTTTACACTTTTACGCCTTTCATCATAATGTCTCAAAATTCCAACAGGGCCCACCTTCCCGCAACCGCTCATTTTATGACAAGTGTACATCTTCTGGGGCCCAAGTAAGAAATTTCTCCACCACATCACGTTTTGACTATCCAATTAGAAAACATCGGAGCCATGGGACCAACTCGACATTTTTTGCAAAAGTGACAAGTTCACCAAATAGACCCACCATGCCGTGTCCAATCAAAGAAGACCACGTATCCGCGGGCATTGGGACAAAATTTGACTGGAAAACATGCTCGTGGATAAATAAAAAGAAGGGGAAATCCCAACATTCACACCTAAAGAATAAATTAGTCTGCATGGAAAGAGAACTATAAAAACACAAAGTTCAACGTGTTTCATGACCATAAAAAATTATTTGACGACAACATCTGATAAATATAAAACTTCAATCATCCACATAGGGAGACAAAAATATATCAAACCATGCAAACTGATTTTTTTTTAACAAACATGGCAAGATTGAATCAAGCACCAACATCGACTGAAGTTGGGGATGGGCACTCCCAGTGAGTGCCGCAAGAACAACATAGCAGACCATGTGCCAAAAATCCATTGGGCAACGGAGTTAAGAACCAACCTCCAAAACAAAGAAACAAAAACCAAACCTCCCAAGATCAAACCGAGAAACCAACAAGAACTGGTCACCAAGGACCAGGAGAAACTGAAATAGAAAAACGTGAAAACAGAACAAAAACAAAAGACTATACACTTTGTATAATGATGCATACCTTGATTCTGAGAAATCAGTCAAGGAAATGTTTCAAGTGCCTACCATTAACAAGCAACTCAAGCAATTCCCCATCTAAGTATTTTAAGAAAAAAGTGTGCTCACCAATCCAAATGTCAATAGAATAAGGGCCCATCCATAATGCATCAAACTTTCCATGCTTTCCCTTATCCTCGTGTCTGCTATCCCACAATAGCACAAGATCTCCCACACTGAAAACTCTTGGAGTTACCTTTTTATCAAATAATTTCTTTAATTTCTCCTGAACTTCACATGTCTTTGATGGGATTCTCTTCTCTCTTCATCTAATTCAACAATTTGATTGATATGAGCATCATAGGGACTGACCTCCTGGTCCTCCAATTATTGAATAAATTGATAAGAAGATAATTGCATATGTAGGGGAAGTAGAGCTTGAGTTCCATACACCAACTCAAATGGAATTTTTCTAGTAGCTCTTTTAACAATGATTCTATCATCCCAAATAGAAAACTTCAACTGCTCACCCCACTTCTGTTTGTTTAATTCCAAAGTCCTTCTAATTATCTTCAACAAATTCTTGTTGCTTGATTCTGCTTGTCCATTATCTTGGGGATTATAATTTGAAGCATATGCTAAATTGATCCCATAATCATGACACATGGCTACCAAAGGTTTGAATCGAAAACTCATAGCATTATCAGTAACTTTTTTAGTAGGCACTCCAAACGTGTAAATTATGTGATTCAAAATGAAGTCCATAACAATTTGGTGGGTAGCTTTCTTGGTAGGGATTGCCTCCACCCACTTGGTGAAGTAATTAGTGGCCACTAATATCCACTTGTGGCCTGCACTTGAAGAATTTGAAATGTCACTAATGAAGGCCATTCCCCACTGCTTAAATGAGGCTTCAATTGATACAGGCTGCAAAGGGAGGGAGCTTGAAGCTTTCAATATTCCTAAAAATGTTGACAAATCTCACACTTTCTTACCAATAGAGTTGTATCTTTAAAAAGAGTTGGCCACCAGTAACCAACCCTTAAGATCTTATGAGCTATGACTCTTCTAGCAAAATTCCTCCACAAACTCCTCCATGGAAATCATCAATTATTTTCGGGCTTCATCCTCAATGATACATCTCAAAAGAACTCCCTCAAGGTTCTTCCAAGCTAACCCATAATCAGTGATGATGTATTTTTGGGAGGATAACTTAAGTGCTCTCTTTTGATTCTTGCTTAAATACTCAAGGCATTGTAGATGTTTGAGATAAAAAATAATATCCTTGTACCATTCGAAATTTTCACTTTCTCAAGAATATTCAATCTTTCTTCTTCAACCTCATTTATCTCAACTTTCTATAGGTTGATTTTTTCCATTAGCCTTGTTAGGCCCAATCCTTGACCAATTTTGTAGTTTGGATGTCCATATCATATTCTTGCAATTTATTTTCCCATCGACATATTTTAATTGAAATTTCCATCTCTGATAGAATATCCTTAACCATGGTATGGGGAACATAATCTATGACTTTAGAACTCAAAATATATGGCCTAAAGATTTTTGTGGCCCTGACCAAAGCAAAGGCCTGCTTCTCCATGATAGTATACTTCAATTCTGCTCCTTATAATGCTTTACTAAAGAAAGCAATTGGTCTTTTAGCTCCTTCATCATCCTTTTGTAACAACACAGATGCAATAGTATTCTCTGAAGCAAAGGAAAACATTTGGAAAGCCTTTTTATAATCAGGAGCTACTAAAACATGGGCATTCTTCAATGCTTCCTTAATCCCAATAAAGGCTTGAATAACTACTTCTTCCCATCTGATACTCTGATCTTTCTTCAACATACTGGTGATTGGGATAGTTAATTCGACAAAGTTGGAAATAAATCTCCTAATAAAATTTATTTGCCCAAAAAAGGACTGAATTCCCTTTTTGGTTCTTGGAATAGGAACTTTACTAATGGCTTCCACTCTCTGGGATCAATCATGACCCCTTATTTTGACACAATATGTCCAAGAAGCTTTGCCTTTTGAACCCCAAAATGGCACTTCTTGGGATTCAGTGATATACCATATTCCTTGCATCTTAACAACATCTTTTCTAAATGTTGCAGGTGATCACTTTTTCCTTGAAAAAATCTGTCACATCATCCTGATACATAGAAATGAAATCATTTATATATCCAGAGAATGCTATATCCATTGCTCTTTGAAATGTGGCTCCAACATTCATCAGGCCAAATGGCATTTTGACATACACATAGGTTCCCCATGGAGTGGTGAAAGTGGTTTTGATTCTCTCTGACTACTTCACAACCACTTGGTTATACCTAGAAAAACCATCCAAAGTGGATAAAAACTCAGAACTAGTAACTAATTGCAACATGTTATCCATATTTGGCAAGGGATAGTTGTCCTTGATTGATGCCTTATTTAAATTTCTGAAGTCAACACACAATCTTATATCCCCATTTTTCTTTTGAACAGTAGGTTTGTTACCCATGAGGAGTATCTTGTAGGATGTATAATTCCTCCATCCCTTAACTTTTTCAACTCTTCTTGCATTTTTGAGGAAAGGAGGGGATTAATTGGTCTTTGTTTCTACCTAAACGGCTTGGACATTAGCTTCCAAGGGTATTTCATGCTAAAAAGGTCTTCCCTATATGCCTTCAATTCTGAATATGACCATGCCAAGCAATCCTGGTACTTTTTTAATAATTGGATATATGATTGCTTTTCTTCTTTATTCAAATTGCTTTCCTAACCATATTTTCTCGAGGTTTATCTTTTGTGCCTAGGTTATGTTCCTCAACATCCCTCGAGGCTGACATGTGTCTATTAATAATGTAGTCAACATTATCAAAATTTGATTCCAGTGCAACCAAACCTCTAGGAATAGTATTAGTTTTCAATTGGATAATGTCCTTACCAAATAAGGTCTCTTTTCCTTCACCTACACAAACCATTGGTTCCCAGTCCATACTTTGATTGGAAAATTCTCCTTTATTCTGTAGAAACCTTTGGACTTGAGCATCATCTTCAAACACCTGCCAGTGCTTGATATTGTCAGGGACAGATGACTTGGTCAATATTTCAATATCATATTCACAATAGGGAGACATTGTACAATTTTCAAACCTAGATCCCAATACTACCAATTTGTCTGCTACAATATTATAGCTCCTATCATGATGTATTATATTGAAAGAATCAAACATTTCAATGAAGTCCCAAACTACATGCTTATACTATTTCATTCTTTGATTCTTTATTGCATACAATTTTCTAACTTGCTTGACTATCAGCTCTGAATCCCCTTTAACAATAATATCCTTGACACCATATTTCCAAGCAATCCTTAAACCCAACAACAATGCTTCATACTCTGCAATATTGTTTGTACACTCAAAATTGAGTTTAAAAGAAAAGTTAAAAACCTCTTGGCTTGGAGATATCAAAACAACACCGACACCATTACCAAATCTAGAACATGCTCCATCAAACATCAGAGTCCAAGGAGAACCTACCTACTCAGGATACTTGCACTCCTCAATTCTATACTCCTTACAATCAACATATCCCACAAAGTTATCAACATCAACATCTGTGTACAATACTTCATAAGAAGCATTGTTAGGGTCCTCAATGAGATGTAACATTTTCTTCTCACCATATAACTTCACAAGGATGCCCTCAATTGGTATGGTTGCATAAGACATTTCCATTTGCACACTTCCACCCACACTAGCTGCCCATTTTCTGGATAATAACATCCCCCATTTGGCAGAAAATCCACAATAACTACATTCAAGGTTAAGTACTTTCCTAGATAAGCTGCCAGTTGCACTACTAATCCTTTGACATATCCAATTATTGGCACTTCTCTTGAATCCATGGCAGTACATTTCCCAAAAGCTATTGTTACCTTGATATTTAACTCATTCATTACCTCAAGAGGCATTACATTACATGAGGCTCCTGAGTCAAACATACAGATTATGTAACAACCTATCTTTAATAATTAAAGTGGTGAAAAATGGATCTACATCCAGCTGAGATTCAACTAGAGAAGTTCCCAAATATACCTTAGGTGATTCACCCTGTTCCTCCAATGCTTGTGGTACTTCTAATTCTGCAATAGTAGGAGGACTTTCCACATTATTCACACTCTTGCATTGGGTATTTTTTCTTCCTTAAATCCCAAATATTTGAATGCCCTTTTCCTATGCTCAGGGATCCTGAGTAATTCAACAATGGGAACAGTGACCTTGATTTGACTCAATATTTGAGCTATGTCACAAGGAACATATTTGGGTAAGGCAAGTTAGGAGGAAGGTTTACAATTTCATTTGATAATATGGGGTTTCGAGTCTGGGCATGAGGAGGAGTACTAGTTCTATTAGGGGGAATTAAGCCTTTGTCGATGTATCTTTTTAGGGGTATCCTTAGGGATATTGGTAAGGATTGGAATCTTTGGCTTGGCTTGTGCCCCCTTTGACAACCTTACTTCTGGTGTTATATTCTTTCTCTTGAGCCACTACTGCATTCATTAACAACTACCTATCTTCTTCAGAAGGGATTCCTCCATCATACTTTTTAATCATCAAAGCCCTTAAGTATTAAAAATCATGATTAGGTAAATCAAATGCTTGCACCATATCAATTTCAAAAGTATTAATAGGAGGAAGAGGTAATACCCGATGAACACAATCCCATAAATTTTCAATAGTTCTGGCACTTATTAATTCAGTTGAGGTTGCCCCCTACCATGAGTTTGCAGGGCATTCCATCATGCACACATCATCATATGTCTCATCATCATCTGCTTCCTCAACTTCTTGATCTACATCACATGGGGAGTGTGGTAAGAAACACCTATCACACCATTCCATAACACGGGCTTCTTCCATGGTAGAAATCCTAGCAGTTAAAGGATCAGGAACCAATCTATTTTCCCGGGTTGAGGCTATTTATTTCCTGACCCCATGACCCTTTTCCTCTGTCATCTGGTCTATGATCACCTCTGGGGTGATTTCCAAATCTCTCCTAACCTTGTGGCTTATGTTGACCTTGAGAATTTGTCCTATCCCCTTTTTTGCTCTGGCCAATTTATAGGATATCTCTTTAACTGCTCCAACCAAAGTTTTTACAACCTCTTCCACATCCACAACTTTATTTGATTGAGGACTCTCCAGATTGATTAAGTTGACACCCTCTCTCTTAGGAGGCTTTACAACTTCTTTGATGTTATTTTTTATTTGTAAGGCCATGGCGAAATCCTACCTCAATGTTCCCGGGTTCTTATCTCTTAAGTAATAAGCAACCTTTTTATCAAAAGCATCAAAATATTTTATCAAACATGATTCATCACTTGGCCTTAAGATTATAGGTAACATTTTCAAGGTTTTATTGAACCTAGTATTGAAATCATGGATGATTCATTTGGATTTTTCTTTATATTTTCAAACTTAGATAAAAGGAACCTGGGGTCTATCTTGTCCCTATATTTAAATCTAAAGGCATTTTTCATCTCACCATGAATCTATCGAATTATCTGGTAAATACTTGTACTACTCATCATGTGCATCCCTTTAAAGAGTATGAATAAACAATTTACATACACATCTTCAAACTCAATTTCAAAATCTTCCATCATGTTGACAAAGAGTTTTAAATGCTGGTCACTAGTGATGGAATTATTCCCTTGAAATTTTGGCAACCTATTTCTGACATCTTGTGGCACCATATTAGGATATCCATCCATACCTCTGAAATCTATAGGTCCAAAAGTGTTGACAAGAAAAGGAGGTCTAGGAGGAGGTCTCGGCCATATTGCCTTGAGCCGTGAGTTTACAGAGAAACAAAATGATAAGGAATGAGGGGTCTTTGGAGCACAAGAGTATAGCTTTCAAAATAGATATTCTCTATTGACTCACTTCATGGAAAAATCTATCAACCTTGGAAGAAACATGTGAAAACCGAGAGGCATGCTTTTTAGACACAAATGATTGCCCTCTCTAGTTGGAGAACTCAAATTTATATAAAGATTACTTAGTTTAGAATCACTTGAAGACGTATGGTAATCTTCAACCACGATTGATCACCTTTTAGAACCGATATCTCCTTTTTTGATTCTTGTTTTCCAACAACTTTCTAGACTTGTTTTAATTTTGAATTTTCCTTTCCCAGCTCTGTAAATAACTTCCTAGTAGGGTCTCTAGTGAAGAAAGATATTTTCCCCTCCAAATTTGCACAGATTAATGACAAATCTCACTTGACACAAGTTAAGACACTCGTAATTATCAAATTTCAAACCAAAATGGAGTCGTCACTAGGGATTCTCACCTTAGTTGTGCAAATGCACTATAAGAAACTTGTCAAATATCTATCAATACTTAATTTCTATAAAGCTTAATAGATCCAACCTTCCTTTACCCACATTTATCACTATTGATGTAAATTTAGTGCAATAACCACTAGAAACTGGAAATACTACACAATGAACTTGTAATCTCACACAATTCTTACAAATCTCAATAAAGAATGATGTTTAAACAACATATTTACACTTAATCATGTAAGAGGCATTAATAGGTTCGGTTTGTGTATGTCCCCGACAATGGCGCCACTTCAATATTGTTGCCACATAAATAGGTCTCGGTGTTCAAATAATCCTCAGCTGATTCAAATAATCCTTAGCAATGGTGCCACTTCGGTGTTATTGCCACACAAATAGGTCCCAATGTTCAAATAATCCTTGCAATTCAAATAATCTGAGAAACGGCACTAGATCGGTGTTGGTACGTAAATTGATTCTCCCTTAGGTACTAAGTATCATCACAGATTCAACAAGATGCTTTGAGACAGACAAATCATAATATAAGTTGTTTTGTAGCTAGGGAGGGGATTCAACTGACTCTTTGTCACTCAGGTGTTGGAGAAATGGATAACACCATATTAAAGGATTTGATCTATCCTTACTACTTTAGGTTGTGCCTTCAACCAGGGTGAGAGGACCCGTTCTATAACCTATATTGATGAAGGATATCAATAGATCCTTCTTTGCACAGCTTTGAGGAAAACCTTGAGAAAATATGATTAATACAACACAATCTAACTCTCATGAGTTGTCACTATAGATAATGGAGATATTTTCTAGACAAGGTTCAGGTTACTAAAGACAATAATTGAAGCCTGATTGTTTCTGCATACTTTGGCAATGTAATTTGTTCATTTGTGGATACATAGTACAAATAGGGGTAGTTCATGTAGGATTCATTGTTTGAGAAGTTTTTTGGTGGGAAGTTAAGCAAGATATAGTTGATTATACTAGATCTTTGAGAACCTTTAACATAAATTGGGAACTCATAGAATAGAATGCTTTAAAATAACCAAAATATTCCTTCAACTAGAAGATGTGAATCAATGGAAGCCCAGAGATGCACGGTTTCACACATTATTCAAGAATTCAACACAAAGGCTTATGTTAAAGACTCAATTAAATGTTAGAAATCCCTGGTTTGTCATGCCTAAGATACACTCATAGAATTATAAACAATCTTTGTTAACATAGTGAAAGTAAAGTGATTTTAAATTGTTTATTTCATTACCAGATGAAAGCTCTTCTCATAATGAAATTGCAAATGCCAAAATACTAACACACGGATGAGATCTTGTGTGACTCAGAGATATTTTAACATAATATTGCAACAGGAACAAGAAAAACTATTTGAAAACATTCTGAAATAAAAGTAGACACAATTATGCTCATGATCAACACAAATTAATTCGAGGCTCATTAGATTTATCAGCTGGGGAAATTTTCATTTACAATCTCAGAGCTTGTCAATGGCTATACACTTGTAACCATCTTGACATGATTAAATCTAAAAACACAGAAATTAATGGGTTTCTCAAGAAATCGGTCTCTCTCAATTTTTTTTAGCGAGAATATATCACCGTATTTTTGTGGAGAGATATGAAGGCCTGTTTTTCATCATGCGTGTAAGATTTATTGAGTAGAACTTATTTCCATGTAAAATAGTGACTGGGGAGAAGTCTTCGCGCAATGTGCATATAATTTTCTTCACCCTTGAACTCATCATCAGGGATAAACATTTTCTCTAAGGTGAAAAACCCTTTAGGCAACTTGTTTGTCTTTAGTTGTATCACTTGGTCACCATAGTTGTCATGCAAATCAGCTTGCATGCTTGATGAGAACTCAACTTCATTTTTGATGAACTGGATGATCTCATGGTCAACACAAACACTTTCTAGCTGGTGTTGTTATCTAGAATGGATGGTCTAATTACCATCTTGATGTGATGAGTGTTTCCTTTGAAAAAGTCCTCAATAAGAGAGAATTGCAAAAAAATGCAACCATCTAATCAACTTCCTAATTAATTTTGTGCGGTACCAAATACAAATTTAGAGCATCAAAGATCTCAAGGAGATCCCAGACTCTATGTCTATAAGATTTAAGAATCTTATTTTTACCGCGCATTTGTTGGTGACTTGATGGATAGGCAATTATGTGTCCCCAAAGATCTGCAATGCCTTAATCTTCTTCTTTTCAGCAATAAGTAGACCATGAACCATTGCTTCATATTCTACCATATTGTTAGAACATGTAAACTACAACCTCTGTACGCAAAGAAGAGTTTCTCATCCTTAAGGGAAATGAGAACAACTCCTACTCCCAGATTGTTGCTACTACTCGATCCATCAAAGTATAATTTCCACGCACTGCAAGTTCTCTTCACTTTTCTTGAGCGTGCATGGCAACACAAATTTTGCTTCGAGAATGCAAGTAAGTACCAAGCCTAGTTTCATAAGCTTCAAACTCTTAAGAATATGGGTCAAATTTATGGTGCCTCTCTAGCCACTCATCAAGTACTAGATCAAGAATAGAAAGTGGAAAAGGCTTCTCTTCGTAAACCGAAACTTGTTCTTCTTAGATTAAACAATTGGCTTGCAGAGGGGATGAGACATATGAATCTACATGATAGGAAAATATTGGCTCAGTTTGTATGGTAAACCAGGTACCATACCTTATCTTGAGTAACATATGGGTCCCATCAGAAGACAAGTAACTATCCACTTTAGTAGTAAAATTCTTGACAGATATAAGGAAAACAAAGGAGGTAGGTCAATGATTGACACATCTTGAGTTACTTTGAGGCTTGGGCATGCATGGATAGTTAAATCAAGATCCTTGATGATACATAGGGTTGTGATAGTTGAACCATCAAGTTGTAGGACTCATTTTGTTAAGGGGCTATACTTAATACCTAATACATCGAAATTTTCTTGGGCATGACAAAAGTACTAGCACCTGAGTCAATCATGCAATTATAGACAAGATGTTTTCCTATGATTAGGGACATATAAAAGGGTGGGGTTTTGAAAATATTACTTACTTGTTTCTCCTCTTCTTGGTAGATATTGACGAAGCACATGACTTCTAGATGGTGGATTAGTGCTCGAGAGTTAAGCTAAAGCTTCATGTAACAAGTTGCACACTGGGATGGAATAGTGAGTGCATGCCACATTATGAAATTTATGTTTGTATTCTTCATCTGGTCAACAATTTTGAATGGAAGACCCACTAAATTTTGCATTTGAGGTACAACAATGTCCTTTCTTGATTGTTTGAGCACAAAGATAGGAACCTTAGCTGGCACATAGGCTTGACCTACAAAAGGAGGAATGAGTGCCACCTAAGGAGGAGATTTACATGGATCCTTACATGCTGGAACTTGGGAATCTTTACTGCTGGATGCCTTAGCTACTTCCTTTTGCTTTTGAGGACCGACTTGTGTTCTTGGAATTGAAACTTGCGCACCGGATTTGAGAATTCTCCTTTTATACCTTGTGTTGTCTGTAACTTGGGCATGAGGTCCGCTTGCATCATCTCAGTAACTTTATTGATTGCACAAAATTACTTGATGGCAAATATTATCAAGATGGCTTTGGGAGAAGCCTCTAGATTTTATTGGTTCTCAAGCTCACCTATGTTGATAGAAGGTTCACAGCTTAGAAGCATTCTCGTATCATGTAGGTATGCTCATACACAACATCGACACAATGATATTGACTATAGGGCATATTTCAAGGAAAAAAACACTCTAATTATCGCCATGGTGTTATGAACTAGAAAAGGTACCTAGATTGTCTTGGGCATTAGAAGAGGTGTTGTAGGAGGAATAACTTACAAAGGTAAGTGCACATTAGCACGCCATCTATCATTCTACCGGGTTTTGACCGTATCTCCGATTTCCCTATTGATTGTGCAAAGGTTTATTACTTTGGATTTGCATCTAATTAGAACTACCTTTGTAGGCTTGCACCTGCTGCTTCTCCAATGATATGACCTTATTGGACAAGTTTCTAATCAGGGCCTTTAATTCTTCATCTTATTTTTACTGCGAGGGAGAGTATGATGTTGATGCAACCGGTTGCATGCTCTATACTGGAATAGGGGAAATAGAAGGCTAGGGAGCAATGGAAATATCTAGGAACAAGGGCATATGAGGTATAGGTGCTAACTTACCATCCTCGAATAAGACTCAAGTTTTCTACCCTTATTACAATGTTGTATGCAATAGGTAAGGTTCTACCTCCCATGGATTTAATCATGACCAAAATGTCACTAGTCAAAGCCCTTAGATAGCATGAGAAGGCATGTTGGGATGTGGGCCTTAACAATTGAGGAATTATGTCCCAAGTCTTTGGAATCTGATATTGAAATCAGTCATCCGCTCGTTGTGTGCGTGCTTTTTGTAGTCATCTACTCTACCACCGGTGATAGATGATCTGACTTGTCTTCAAAGTAGTTGCATAGAGATGTTCCAAGCTCATCCCGGTAGCAGAATAGATGCAAGTCTCAAGCCTCGCACCACCGTAGAACTTTATCTTTAAAAGAGGTTGCAATTAGCATGATAACAACATCATCATGAGTGATAAGATAAATAGAGCACACATTTGCCACATCTTGAATGTTTTCAATAGGGGTAACTTGATTCTCTCCCGTGAAGTATGGAATAATCTTGAGCGTGGCTACCAACAAGTCATGTTATGCATTGAGATTGAGTGGGCTTCTACCAATGAAACCGGTGAAGTTCGTAGGAGGATGAGGATGAGGTTAAAGTGTTATGGGAGAACACACTTGTTTATTCTCGAGGAGGAGTAGAGTGCGCATGATACACTGGAGATGGAAATGCATGCACGTAAGGTCTACTACGTGTGCTTCTTGGTAAAAGATGGAGGTACTCAAAGGACCCTTCAACTTTAACACTTTGTCTGGTATGCACTCTTCTCATAAAGGGTGCTTAGGATTGGAAAAATAGAGATTTGAAAGTGTTGGAAGTCGCTAGATGTGTTAAAACAAGCCTCCAAAGGCTGAAAATACTAAGTCCACACACTAGAACTTAGCAATATGAAATTTAAGCTTTCACTGCTGGTCCCACCGGCATGCCAAAAACCGTTGGTTGTTCAAATGTGCACCCATGTCTCGGATTTGGAAGAATCGAGCTGCTTGAGACAACAATGGAACCATCTCCAAGTTATGGGACCTTGCGCACTTGAGATAGATCTCCGAGAGAAGGCTAGTTCCTCTATCTATTTCTACTACTACTGCTACTCCTAATGCTGGAAGGGAAAACTAAGCTAAAAATGCCAAGGGACTAGGGATAGAAGGATAACATAATGGAAAACTAATCTAAGGAAGGAGATAACACCATAAAAAGAGGGATGAACACCATCCGTTCTGAGAAAAAATGAAAGGAAAAGGCATGAAAGAAGGCTAGGCACACGTAGCAAAACTAAAAATCATTTACCATATCGCCATGGAGCACAACTAAAAATAGAGTTACAATGGATGTAGAGTGACAAAAGAAGCATGCAATGTAAAATAAATCCAAGAAGAAGGAATATACACACACTTAGGATAAAGAATAGTCACAAAATGATGCTTCTATTATTTATAGAGATGCACGAGAACTATTATAATGGAAAAATAGGTCAATATCCACTTACACAAGAAAGATCTAGAGGTTTGCGACTTAGAATACATAAATATGAAGTCCTTATAAAAATGCGTAAGGATCCAAAATTTCCAACATTAACAATGAGCCCAACTCTTACATTTATAGATGAATCGATAGAAGAAAAAGAAGAGGAGGGAAAACCCGAATTTGAAATAAAACCACCAATAATAAGCATTCAATGCCTATAAATCCTCCTGCAAATCTATAAAATGCATTTCCCCAAGTTTGTCTGGCATGTTGGAGAAGTAAGGAAGGTAAATTAGATCAAATAGGGTGGTTGGAGCAATCATATTTTCTCATCAATGCCCAAATTGACGTTTTTCCATTTCTTACCTACCAGATCCGCTAAGAATTTGAATTTGAATATATATCACTTAGCCTACATCAATGGCTATCGATTAAGACTAGGCACACACTCGATCGAAGATTTGTAGAAAAATGTATTGATGTCATAATTTTTTAGATCCATCTCAGTGTACGGAAGACACATGATGCACAAAGTGATTGGTCAATAAGATGGCTAAATGTGCAAATGCTTTGTCATTTTCTACCACGTGTCACTCATTGATTTGTTGCAAAGATTATGCACCTTATTGGTGTGCTTTGATTGGTTATGTGTAGAACACTCAAATATGTCGAGAATTATGTGGCATAGAATGATGTAGAGGAGGGCACAAAAGTATGCACATGGAAGAATGAGGTGCGTAAGAAAGATAGAAGGAAGGCGTGTGCAATCGTAACGTGCGTAAAGGAAATGGGGAAAACTGGTGAGCAGGAAATATATGGTCAAGGTGTAATTATTAAAAAGTAATGTGTGGGGTGCGTGAGAGGGCCAGGGACTTAATTGATTGAAGCAAGTGCAAGGTGCACGTGCATGATTAATATCTCATGGGAAGAAGGTGAATACATAGAAGATGTGTGCAAGGGAAAATTGGATCAAAGAGGAAAAGGAAAATGGAAATGGGAGAAGGGGAAGCGCGTAAGGGAGCATGATGAAACATCAACCAAATGAATGTGACAAGGAGATAAATGAGGTACCCATAACTTGTAATGAAGATTTCGAGCCCGAATATGTATGTAAGTTATCTAAATAACTAGGAGAGTTATTTGGATAACATAAACCATGATTACATCTCTCACATCTGAAATCCAACATCTTAAGGCCACTTCTCAATCCAATGCTAGTTATTCTTCTACATCTCCTCCTACTTCTATGTCTTCTACATGTGCTCATATTAGTGCACCTTAAGTCTTACCATTACCAGAACCTCTCAAGTTTGATCATAATGCTAAGCAACATGACATTCTTCCTACGCTCCTCAATCACCAATTGATCAATTTACCTCCCGCTCATTCTTTATGCCCTTATTGGAACTATCAAGGTCTCCCATTTTGTAATTATCATTGAATCAATGGACATCATGAAAATGATTTCTATGCTTTACAATGAATAATCAAATACCTTGAGCCTCAAGGATTTATTTCATTTGATTTAAAAAATACTACCGTATTTTCATCTCCAATTTCTAAATCTCATTGTGTCCCTAAATCTTATTCATCTATGTCTAATGAGCATCATGCCATGACTTCTACTGTTCCTTATTCAGCTTAGTCAAACACCACCTATACAACCTACTCCAAATAAGCGACCACCCCTCAAGGTCCATCCTCCATGACCTCATCCTACTAAGTTTTCTTTCACGTCACCAACTCCTAAGAAGCCTCCTCTAAAAATTAGTCCAACACCTACTCGTCTTAAATCATCAATCCTGCATAAGCTACAACCAATAATTTTTATCAAGGAAACTACTCCTTACATTGATCCCTGAGAAAAAATGACTAGATCTACACCTCTTAGATACTTTGGGGGCATCATGCTTACTTCTCTTCCCCCCTCCTAACATCACTAGCTATGTACGTTTCTACTATTACGCTCCATGCTTCATGTTTCATCTTTCTAAGAATCATTACTTATCTTGATGCAATTTGTATCGTCACTATGCTATGATGCACTTTAGTTCCACAGCTTCATACTCAACTGTTGAGGGTCTAAATCTAAAATAAAAATCACCACATTCACTCTACACTCTATGCTTTATTGATCTTTCTTTCTAGCGCACATTTTGAAACCATTTCCCAATGACACACTCTTGTTCTATGATTCATTCTTGACCATCGAGGGGTATTATATAAATGAACCTCATCTCATGCTCATTCACATTCACTCGAGGGCACACTGATCCTATCACACTCACATTGCATATCATTCCATCTCAATCATTCACAACATATTGCATATCTTTGTTGCACAATATTCTTTCTTTCTTATACTAGTTACATGTAAACTTGGTTTTCATTCTAGAAAGATACTTCATATGTCATTATATTTATCATATACACATGCACATTCACTTGTTCTCTAGTTTTGAACCTAGACTTCTTATAGATCCTTACATGCAATAATGATGCTTGCCGTACCTCTTACTAGTCCCACCGAGGCTCCTGGGGGCATCTACTTTCTTACACACTACAAGTGTTATTGTTTTGTTTTATACTACTTCCTATTATTACTAGCACACTACTCTATCAATATATACACATCTTGACATAATTTTTATCTTTCTAACATGCTAACGGGTGCTTCATGTGCAACATTTGTCTTGTAAGAACTATTTTTTGCCGTGGTTGTTTGATACTTTTCTTTCTAATGTTTTCCATCATTTACCATTATATGCTATTGTTTGTAGGACATACCCTATGTCATGTATGTTCATTTCTTGTATGATTTTGGCCACTGTGGCTTTGATTGTCTTGTAAAATTTTTAGTAATGTCCCATGTTTGAAACCCACTTTAAACAATCTACTTTGTCTACACTATTTCTTGTTTACATAGTCTTATATAACATGTTTTCCTCTTTTTCTACTAACACATATTTCTAGCCACTTTTTTGGATGTGCCTTGGTTTCTACCATGCACATCCCCCTTGTAGGGTATTAGTTTTAGGTCCTCTCCTTTAGGCTCAGCATCCTCCTAGCGGTGTCGCATGTACTCCAAATGAGGAGGGTCATACATTGGGTGAATCAGTCACCCCATACAACAAGTCAGAGCTTCAATATAGGCCTACATAGAACAAGAAGAGAAAAAAGTTACAGACACAAAATGACCCAAATTTTGACTTGGGTTCTCAGTTCAAAGATAGACACCAAGACCCGAGATATAGACACTAGCACTTGGTTGCTCCCGACATTTACCGGGAACCAATGACCAGGGGTAGTTATAGTTACTTTCTCAAATAGGCAAAGTTTTCATAAGTTTTCATAAATGTATACACAATCCTCCAACATTTTGAATACATTCTATCTCCTTTTTAATTTTTTCCTTGGATCAAACTAAAATAAACACAAAACAAACCAGATCACACCATCTATAATGGTGTATAAATTTGGGAAGAAGTCATGGATGAAGAATAACACTAGACCTTTCTCCCCAACACTCTTCTGTCGTGGTGAGATCGCCCAAAAACTCACTCTTGGTGTGAGATCGCCCAAAAAAATCATTCTTGGCATGAGATTGCCAAAAAAATGTGCTCTCATATAGTATTTTCATGACATATTTTTATCCTTTTACACTCATGTTCATCAAATGTATTGTTTCCTTTTACTAATTTTACACATGTTTACATACTTTTACATAGTTTTCATAATACATGACTTTGATTACTCTTTCACTCTTCTTTTGTAGGCCATCCTTAATATACAAAAAGAAGTAACCCTAAATCAAGCATAACAAATACAATAGGTACAAACATGACATAACACATACACTTCACCCCTAGGGTCATTTCCTCTTTCTTATCTTCCACGATTCATTTTTATCACTCCACATTTTTTCTTGTCTCTTTGGCATGATTTCACCATAAATCTACATGGTTATTGGGTACACATATATTATGTACTTTATGTTATCAAGTATTCACTCAATAACATAAAGTGGGGGAAAATGTAGACACAAATCATGCACTTGGGTATATTTATAGGTCCTAATCACATACTACTATTCATATGATTCATAAGTGAGAAAACTAGTAATTGACATTTATCTTTGGCCTCTTTTATGTCTTTCTTGCTTTCTCTTCGGTATTAAATACCCCATAACCCATTTTGATCTTCATTTATTTATTAAATCTGACACCCGTGCCTAATAAAGACATCGGTTCCTAGACACCCTCATCCCCTCGAAACCCCCATCCTCTTTGTATCTTACTCACCTCTTTTGGGCCTCTTTTATTTTTTGGGAATCTTTTTTTCTTATGGGTCAACCTTTTAGTTGTTAATTATGAAATTAAAATAAGGGAATCATATAAATACAAATATATGTGACCATAATAAAGGACCAAGCTCTAAGCATCTATTATCACTACCTAAGGTTTCATCCAAAGGTATTCTAAGAGCATAAAAGCATCCATCTAGCACTCAATCAAGGGACAAGGGACTAAATTTTCTATATACACGCATATGAGGGGAAATTCATTTTCCATCCACACATATATTTACATTTCTACATCTAGCTATCACTCTTTATCAAGTGCATCTTGTACAAGATCCTAGGGAATGATTTCTACACACACACACAAGAACTACATGGATTCTGAGATGTAATGAAGCACTCAGTCATAAGTTCACTCAATTGGGTGACCATCGAGGTCAGTCTCGACTCCCCATTTGCATATTTATTTTTTAGGATTTAATGTATTTAGGGTTTTATAGGATATCATTTGTTTTTTAGGTTACAGGAAAATTCAGAGATCATCCAACGACATACATGCAACCAAAAGTGAAGGTTGGCGACACCTATAAGACACAATGCAAACCAAAATCGAGCTCCCGCATGGTCACATACACCCAACATAGTTCTCCAACACCTAGGTGCCTCAGTCCTGTTCTAGGTGACCCAATACATGCTTATTCATTGATTCCAAGATTTTCTCGTTTGATTGCGACATCTTGCTCCTCTTATCCATCATTCTTTCGGTCTAAAATACTTTAGGATCAAGTGTGAAATCGGCTAAGTATTTTACTCTCTCTTACACTTAGGGTTTCATATTTCTTTAGCTTATTACTTATGTCAGATATGTACTTTAACATTTATTTATCATACGTGACTCTACAATTAGGATTTTGCAAATTTAATTTTTGTTAAATCAAATGTCTATTTTTAGAAAGTTTCTCAAATTAGCACTTTTAAGTGGTCTTTAAATAAAAGGGGTGATGATGACTTAGAAAGTGAATCATTTTAAAAACTTACTATTTTTAGTATGTGAGAACCTAGTAAAACTTACTATTTTTAGTAAGTGTTCTTTTGGATGTTGGAATGAGATGGGAGTAGTCTCAAAAGTTTTGTTTTCACTTTGGGATGTTCTGTTCCAAATTTCAAGGGTTCTTAATTACAATATTTTTGTAGATCTCAAAAGGAAATTTCTATGGCTGAATTTTTGTACTAGACATTAAGAATTATTCATACCATCAATAGAGGAAATATTGCTACCAAAAGAAATGTTTTTTTGTAAGGAAGATGCTATTAAAATTTCATGAGATTCCGATGCATGATTTTTGAGTTATGAGAAAATATTTGTTTTCAAACATGGAGATTTTTAGAAATTTTCAGCAACATAACAACACACATTTGGTGTTTTTGAGGGAAAACATCACATTAAAATATTAAAAATGGCTAAGTTTTGGAGTTTTAACCCTTTCTTGATTTTTAGCACTTTAACTCACCATTAACCCAACATGGCTTAACACATGTTAGTTTAGGGTTATAGAGTGAGTTACACCCATTTAAATAGGGGATAGTTGAGTTAAAGGGACAATGGGGATACTAAATTTCACTTTGCATGAAGTTGTGACAAGTGTCACCATGTGGGAGCAAGGGAGATAGATGCATAGGCTAAAACAAGCTCCTATGAGCTAAGATGGTGTTCTCCATGTGATCGGGGCTATCTGGACAAAGGGTGGTGAATTTTTTTGTCCCAACTATCCCTTTGGATGTTAGTACAATGTGAAAATGGATAAAAACCATGAAAATTGTTCCAAGAGTATCCTTCGTCATAAGGAGGGGCCAAATTGGTCTAAAATTAAGTTTGTAAGTTGTTCAGCATCATGGGATGTTAATTAAGTGAAGAAATCTATTCTTCCACAAGGGAGGTATAATTTTTCCCCACTATACCCTTGCACAAAATTACAAGGGACAAGGGATAGATAAGGTCACAAAGTTTGCCACTTGCTCAAGTGGTGTGTTGATGTCATCATGTCAACATGAAATTAGAACATGGGAATGCCTTTTCTGCCCCGAGAGAAAAACTTGGAGTTCCATGGTCAAAACTTATATGATTTTGACTCTAAAACACCCACTAAATCCATCCCCACCATATTTAGGACCTAATTCTTCTTTCATTTTTCATTTTTGGTCTATAAACCCTTTTGGTGCATAGAAGTAACAATAGTGACTTGGACTACCCGTAGTGCCCACTTCCCTTTGACACTGTTTAGATACTGATCTTGCTACTTTGTTGATCTCATTTTGGACATTATTATGTTTTGACTTAGTATATATGTTAGATCATGGATTATTATGGACCTTGATTCAGTTAGCATACATGATGATTATTGGAGACATTATTATATATGGATGATGATATACTGCTTGATATGGACAGGTTATTGATGTTGATTTTAGACATGTGACATTTGATATTATGAGTAGCTCTAGTATAGAGATTCATTGGATGATGATATAGTGGCAAAATTGAATTTAAAATGATAATGTTGAATTCTTAATATTGTTGTGATTTGTATTGATATTTATATGTTGCTTATATCATTTTGGATGTTTTGATGTGGCCACGAGGCCAAAGGAGGTATTGTTATTTTGCAAGTTAAAATATCACAACAATGTCGGGGACTGGAGACTAACCATATTGGAATTCCGTGTGAAATCAACAAGGTCACCATGGCAACTATGTTATGAGTTGTGTGTGTGTGTGTGTGTGTGTTAGGACTTCCCATGGGGGGGATTTCCATTATATGTGACCATGGAATATATGTGTTTTATTTATGTGTTCCCTTTTATTATTGTTGTATGTATTTTTATTTGTAATCTGTTCTTTTAATTATTTAATTTAAATGTGATAGTTTTAATGTGATAGTCATATAGTTAAACTTTATTTAAAATTAATTGGGATGTGGAATGTAAGTAATAAAGTGTTGTCTTGGTTATTAATTAAATTGGATTTATGTCACGTATAACCATATGTTAAATAAATAAATCATTATGTTAAAAGACTATAATAAATGAAGTCATAGGTATTAATGCATGTTGTAAGAATGTGTAAGTTGTATAAGTCAGATTTTGGAGTGTAGAACACTCCATCCTATAAGGAATTCGAATTTGACCTTGGAGGCCAAATTTGGAGGTTTGTGGGACAAGTTAAACTTGTCCCACACCTCTTAAAATAATCCACCAACCATACCTATGGTTTTGTAGTTAAAATTAATCTTTTTAATTATATTTTGAAATGACTATGTGTAAGTCTTCATTGCACTTTACTTACAAATTTTTAATTCAGTCATTGTTAAAGTATGGGTTAATCTTTGAGTGTGTAAGTTTCTTGTCATCTCCGTTTATTGTGATTATTGTGAAGTTGACTTTCTATTTTGGGGTTGAGAAAGAATGATGTGGCATCCCACTTGGAATCCACATCATCCTCTACCTCCCTCTCCTTTAAAATTCGAATTCTTCTCTTGTGAGAGGTTGTTGAAACATTGCTTTTTCCTCCTTGGGTCAAATTTTATTTCTATTGGAGCTTGCTTTGAGGAAGGAGTTGGAAATTATTTTGCATGCTTATACCTTGCTATTTTGGGACTACATTTTGAGCACTGAAGGAACTGCTATTTGGAAAAACAATCTCCATTATGGAGAGGTAGGATCTTTTCCTTTTAATATGTTGTTTTTTCCCTTTTCTTGCATGAATGAAATGGTGAATGTGTTGTGTAGTCATGGCTGGTTGGGTAGATTTCTTAGGGAAAGGTGTAGGAGAAGGCTATGGGGATTTCATATGGGGGTGTTAGCTAGATTTTTTGAATAGCATCAAACCTAGGCAAACATGAGATAAATCTCCCTCATTTAACCGGTGAGGCTCCCGTGTCAGATTTGTCAATAAAAATGTGTTATTACCTATCAGGGGTTTTACTTTAACCACTTAGTTCATGAACCATAACTAAGAAGTTTTGCAGCAAGTAAGCAGTTGTTTAAGAAAGGAAAATTATAGAAGAAGGAAGTAAAGGAAATACAGAGAAGAAATGGGGAAGATGTGCATCCCAATTAGTAGATAGCAGAGCTAATTGCATGCACATAGAAGAAACTCAATAGATATGAACACACAGAATTATAAAACAAAGGCAGCTCTAGATCTAGATCTATAATAACACAAAGTTTACTAAGAGATCTAAGATTAAAAGCAAGAAACAAAGTACACCGTGACACAAAGTTCTCCGAAAACCTGCTCCTTTGTATTCCTTTGCTCCAAGTTGCTCTCAGGGGTTCAACACAAAGTCTAGAACACAAGATTGCTGCTTACAAATTCTGATCGATCATTAACCCGAGGTTCTTCTCCTACTTAGAGAATGTAGGAGGGAAAGTACAAATGGAAAACTCAAACTGAACTAAAGCATGAACAACAAGTAAAGATGACATTTGGCAATCATCCTCAACTAACTTCTTCTTAAGTGACACATGTATCACTTAACTAATAGAATGGTTCCACATGACTTCAAGTAATGGTTGTAAAACCAATAACTTAGAAGTTTTACAATTTCATCCGAGAACATAGAAAATAGAAGAAGAAAGAATAGAAGAAGTCATGCCAGCTGTAATGTCTACATCTTCTTGTTCTGATATCTGATATACTTGTCGAACATATAATTCAACATTCTTCCATCTGTTTTAGCCACTGCTTCTTTCTCTGTCCTGAATTGCAGCAACCCTTCATTCAACACTTTGATGCATGCTTCCACATCTTCCAAGCTTGGCCCAAACCTCACAATGTCTGCCTGCAGTGCCACCAGTCTACTGATAGAATTCATCATGAAAGGTTTGGTAGCTTTATCAATTCTCTTTTGTACCATCAGGAGAGACCCTTCTAGGGAATTAGGCACCTCGTTAGAAACAATCCGCACGTAAGAAGTAACGCCTCCGACCACATCCTATTCCGTGAAAGAAATGATACTATCGGGTAAGGATGACGTCCTACTTTCAAGTGCCTGCATCCTTTTCAAAAAATCTCTGATTTCCAAATGGAAAGATACTACAAATTCCAACTGCATCCCCTTCTCAACTGATCCATCCGGTACAATCTGCTCCACAATCAATACATCTCCAGCAGCTTGTTGATCTCGACCAAAATACTCAGTTACTCTCTAACCGTATTCATGCCTTCTATGTTTTCCATCGCTTGCTTTAGTTGATTCGCTGCATCGTTCATAACCTTTAGGCGGTGGCAGCACTTCCCCAAGTTGTACAGAAGCTTGACGAATAATCAAATCCTTCCATTCGTCAATAGCCTTTACTTGATTGCTTGCATCTTCCATTTCCTACATAAGATGATCACTCACCTGTTCAGAAATGGGCTGAATAGAAGGTTTAGCAACCTTGGCTATGATCTCGTATAATTGAGATACTTGCTTCTACAGCTCTTCTTTCTCCACCTTCTCACTGTCAAGCCTAAGGAATAAAGCATCTATCAATGTCTGTGTGTCCTGCTTCAATCCTTCAGTGGTGGCTTGACCGAGTGGTACTTTGGTCATTGTCACATATCCTGCCACGAGCTCCTCTTCTATCTTTCCTTCTACCGGAATTGATATCTCAGCAAACTTCTCTCCCGAATTCTTGATGATCAATCTAGAAGTTGCTTTAGCAACTTTAGGCCTTCTGTCTCTTCTGCTCAAATCCTGGAGTAGCTGCAAGTCGTGCTCCTCTAAGTTCATCTCCATTCTTGCTTTTGGAACAAACTGCAAAGCTAACCATTCCGAGAAATTACTTCTCGGAGAGTGAGAAGTCGCTGAGTGTACTACCATCTCCCGCTTTACATCCTCTTTGTCAGAAAGTGCCAACGTGTTATGGCTGCCATCTTCTGAGTCATCTAAGGACAAAGCCCTTTCAAATTCCGCCATCTGCAACTTCAACGTATCCTCTGGAATAGGCGCTGAACGAAGTGGCTGAGGGGAGAAGATGAATGTCGCTGGATTCAGTGGAGGCATGGAAGCATCCTGCTGCTGCGGTGCAATAGTTGGTGAAGCATTGGGTACTGGAGAAACCGGAGTTAAAGTCATGGTCGTAGAAGTGATCCTCTCCTTGGATTGAGATCTTCTATGCACTTTCAACTTCTCGACTTTCCTGCTGCTTTCTCCTCCGTGCTTTCGCTTGAGGGAATCTCCTACGCTGAAGTTTCCCGTGACTTGATTCATCAATGCTTCATCAAGGCAATATCCCTTCATCAGCAACCAGTTTGAAGTATTCACCAACACAACTCTCGACCTTTCTTCAATTGTGTTGTAGCCTCCTATGTTATTCTACAGTATGGCTTTATCTCCTCCCATTTGATGGTAAGTGTCAAGTACCACATTCCCATCATCTTTAAGATCCGCAGGTATCCGCACTAGTCCAAAGTCGAACACTTGCTTTGCTGATAGCCTGCTGAAATCTTTCTTTCTAACCTCGTACTCACTTTTGCACTTCATCCAAAAATCTTCTAATGAAGGTACATGTGTGTATTGCTTTGGGAGATTGTCTTCCTGGCTACTCCAAATGGATCGAAGTTCAGCCGTGCAGGGAAGAACTCTTGCTCATACTCGGATAACATTTGCGCTTCCATCCCTTGAGCTCTGTGAATGCTAATACAACTGTAATATCCCATAGTGATTAAGAAGAAGCCCGTAGACTTGTGCCATTTTGACTGAAGGTCGTGTAACTCCACAAGTTGCCTGCTCAGCTCCATGGTGATCAATCTATCATTCGGATACACAGGAATCTTTGTTGGTTCTCCAAAAATCCCATAACCCCGAGGTATGTGAAATCAGAAATTGAATGAATAGAATTCCGATCTTGGACACGAATTCCCACGCTTCCTTGCCTACCCTGTTGGCCTTCAAGTCTTTGTCTAGCCTGCAAATGAAATCATAAAAGTCATCGTTGATCACTTTGAATTCTTTCTCACCTGTAGGTGTAGTAAGCTATGGGTAGCACTTGAAAATGGGGTCCTTGGAAAGAACACCACATCTATCCAGCTTGGAAAAGATGCCTTGTGAAGCTGCAACATACACCAAGTATGAAGTCATCTTGAAGCTGAAAGTATGCTTCACGTTCCGGAGTTGCTCACCGATGTTGTTGCTAATAATTTCTAACCAATTGATTATAGAATCAACCTTGTTGATTTCAATGGTCCTGATGAAAGCATACATCCATGTACGGAAAGTGTAAGCATTCGCTTCACCATTCATCCTGCATAGCAATTTGACGACATCATCTACCTCCTGCACCAAATTGGACCGTGGAAGAGTTCTCGGGAACTTTGAAGGAGATATAGGCTTCTTCATGTATCGGCTATTCATGATGCTAATGCAATCAGCTCTATGCTTCTCCCATCTACTATCAGCATCCTCAATGCTAATAGAAGTCACCACCTTTCGCACTGGAATCTTCAAACAATAATTGATGAATTCTGTGTCCAAATGAATTATTGTCTTTCTCGAAGCATCACGCAATGATCTAGATGAAGGATGATAAGATCTAGCGCACTCCATCACGAACTCTGGTAATTGGGCATGTACATGGAAAAGCTACACTCGGATAATTCCCTTGCTTTTGACCGCACACACACATGAGTGAAGTCTTTCCCGCTCTGGATCTATCTATCAAATTGGCAAGAGGTTCTGGCCCTAGATCTGTGTCTCCTATGTCTGCAAGTTTGGAAGCAATGCATGACTCCATCGTGCTTTCTTTTTCATCTCTTTTCACCATAGCTTTGTCTATCTTCGTCTGAATAATTCTTTTTCTTCTTACTTGGCCGGATTTCTTCAATACCGTGCGAGATCTGAATAATTCTTCATATTCGGAGGATATTTGTAATGTGTTGGACATTGATAAAAACTCCTTTTCTTTTGTAAAGCACCCGTAATGAATTCCCGAGCTCCTGTAACACATGTGGAAACAATTATGTAGATAAAGATCAACCTCCTCTAAAGCATGCGCCAAATCTGGAAACTTTTAGCTTTGTTGTCACCTAGTCTGAGCAAAATCCTTCCTCTAATGGGGGTGCACTTTTCCACTTGGCTGTAATTCTTTACCTGTGATTTGAATAATTCACCCATATGGCTGCCCATGCTTATATAACCTTCACAATTCTATAATTAATAATTTCCCTAACAATTAAAGGCAATTAATTAATTAAAAATCATGCTTTTCTCTTTTAAAAATAACATGTTTAAGGACAACCATCCAATAAATTAAATTAATTCAATTTAATCCTTCACACATCACTTCACTTAAGCTTCATAGTGTGCTTTGACCATAGCCACTGAAAATAGAAATTAATTTAATGTTTTAATGCCTTAAAAAACATTAAATAATACCCAAATGGGGCGCACTTTTTGAGAGGAAGAGGGCAGCCATTAAATAAATTAATTTTAATGCTTTTAAATCCTTTCTTTTATTTCATCTTTGACTTGTTGACTTCCTCCAAGCTTGGCGCACTTTTTGAGAGAATAGATTAATTAAAATAATCAATTTAAGGCTGCCATTCTCTCACCAAAGGGGGCGACTTTTTGCACATGTAATTCTATTTTTAAGACTTTTTCACAATGAGATTCTTTACCCCTTGCGCACGGCAGCACTAAAATCCCGTGATCCACTTAAGTGATTTGACTTTGACAATGGGATTATTTACCCTGCAAGGCAGGCACTAAAATCCCATGATTTCACTTAAGTCACTTTCCTTTTATTTTATCATGGGAATTTTCACCCTGCAAGGCAGGTAATAAATTCCCGCCTGCCTGCGGCCTCTAACTTTCCCACTGCAGCTTAAGTGACTTTTATAACACAGGAAAAAGTACCCTGCTAGGCAGGTATAAAATTCCCACCCTGCCTGCGGCTTATATTTTTCCCCTTGCAGCTTAAATCCTTTGTTTTCCAAAAATGCGCCCATCCCCGCAAGGGCTTTTCTGTGCAC